>JAIGNY010000707.1:0-40000 GCA_020152595.1 Chiridota heheva | reverse complement strand
AACTTGAGCTAATTGCTGATGACTGCCAATTAGAAGAAATTCAGTCTTGGAGTCATTGATCATGAGATTATTCATGACCATCCAAGACCTTATTTCAGCAATAAGAGACTGCATTGCCCCGACTGCCTCTAATTTAACTAGAATCTCACTGTTATTGTTAATAGTCCCTAACTGTGCACATATGACTATTTGTTTTACTCAGCTTGAATCTCAAAATAAAATAGTCATCATTGTCAGCATACAAAATTTGCGCCGCTTTTAGGTCTTACCTAGGTATATATTATAAATACATATCTAACAAAGATTACTATGCAAATAAAGCAGATTCATTTCCTAAAATAGCTATAGAACTAACACATACTAATATACAATAAACTGGATTGATTTATTAAGATGACTATAAAACTCACATGGATTAATATGCAATAAATTGGATTGATTTACTAAGCAGACTATAGAACTTACATTGATTAATGTGCAATAAACTGGGTTTATTTACTAAGCAGACTATAGAACTTACACGGATTAATACGCAATAAACTGGGTTTATTTATTAAGATGACTATAAACCTCACACGAATTAGTATGCAATAAACTGAGTTTAGTTAAAAAGATAACTAAAAAGTCACACAGATTAATATGAATAAACTGGCTTTATTTATCAAGATGACTGTAGAACTTGTACGGAATAATATGCAATAAACTGGGTTTATTTATCAAGATTTCTATAAAACCCATACGGATTGATATGCGATAAACTGGGTTTATTTATCAAGATGCCTATAAAACCCACACGGATTAATATGCAATAAAGTAGGTTTATCCATTAAGATGACTATAGACCTCGCACGGAATAATATGCAATGAACTGCGTTTATTTATTAAGATGACTTTATTAAGCAAAATATAGAACGTTCGCGGATTTATATGCAATAAACTGGATTTATCCATTAAGATGACTATAGAACTCGCACGGAATAATATGCAATAAACTGGGTTTATTTATTAAGATGACTTTATTAAGCAAAATATAGAACGTTCGCGGATTTATATGCAATAAACTGGGTATATCTCTTAAGGTGTCTGTAGAACTATTATGATTAACACCATTCATGTTAGCGCTATTGTGGGATTGTTTCTTCTTTTTTCCGTGATAGACTTTTTTTGCAATTGACATTGGGTTTGATTTCTTGATAATGATGTATATGTTTTCTGACTCCCGACCCACCATCTTCCAGTTCATTCGAATCATGATTCACTTTTCCAGTGTTTTTAGTTATGACATACGTTATTTTACCATTTTTAATGCAGTTCTCGGAAAGCCATGTTGATATTGTGTTTTGACATCAAGTGGATGAAATGGATAATAATTTGTTTCTTACAATTTTAAAAGATTCCTATTTTTTGAGATAATCGGCAAGACAAATAAGACACTTTTATGTGCAAATATGAAAACATAATGGAAGGTACAATGTATCGAACGTGTAGAAAGTTTTTATTTACACATATAGTGCGAATAATGATCCATGGCTTGCCGGAGGAACTACTGACTAGTCAGCACCGCTTTAAATTATATATTCCAAGCGTATTTGAGCCTTACTCAATCTGAAAAATCAAAACAACATTAACGGCTGCCGGACCTTCAAAAAACGGTATAGGTAAAACCCATTTGAATGTACTGTAAACACATTCATGACAGGTTGAAAATTACTCTGAAATCTTATCTATAACCCAAATTAATGAACCTTCGAATAATATTTTTGTCCTCTTGAGAAACTGCAATCAACTACCCATCACTTGTAATTAACACCTAAAGCACAACACAGCAAAAAAGTATATCGTCTTTCAGCATAGAACACAAATAACCTTGCCAGTTCACTTAGTGTAGCTCCATGGTTTGACATAATGCACACCTATGAATGGCTTCCACTTTAAAAATACGCAATTCTGTTCCACCAATCAAAATCAATGATCAATCAAACTATTATTGTCTATAGTATGTGAGTATTATTGTTTAATTACTAAGAGAAAAGAAAAATGAAATATGGCAAGTAAAATTCATACACATTTTATTTCTTTAAAAATTATTTATTAGTTATACGCCTGACTCCCGTATTTTAAACTATATACCTGGAAATTTTATTTTAGTTCTTTTCGTTAATGCTTCTATATATCTGTGTAGTTATTTGTGCATTACGAACTCATTTTCAAAAGCCTTTGAGTATTTTGACTTTAAAAACTTATCTTGATATCTGAAAAGTTATTTTTGGATTAGAGACAAATTTTCAAGAGCATTGGAGGGGAAGGGGGTTACTTTAGAGTACTTGCCGCACATTAATTCCAGTAATTGAGTTATTATTCTGTCGGCAACATATTTAAGAAATAGGGTAATCACCACGTTTAGGAGGAAATTATTGCAATGCACTTGTATCATCGAGCATAATATAAACAAGTTTATGATGTTTTTCTACCTAGTTTTGTGAATTCCATTTTGTACGTCATAAGAGTACTCAAATAGGTTTTTCCTGTATAAATAATTCGTTAAACATTTATTTCAATACTCAAAGTGAATTGTTCTACAATTATTAAATAAATGAAAATGATCAAATGGTAACGAATATAAACAATTAAATAGAAAATATAATTTCCTTATCAGTAGGGCGGTGCTTTTCAATTACCTGCTCAAAATATGAAGTCAATTTGATTAAAATATCATTTTCGAAAACTAAAGAAATAATTGGGCGAAAACATCCTCTATGCAAAATATACAATCAAGTCACAACAATAGCTGAACATTCTGGATCAGTGTTTTATGATCATTGAAGAAGATATCCATATAATGGAGGAAATGAAGACATGTTTTGATGTATTAAAAATATCAATATGCAGTGGGACTCATGTTTATTGAAATCTTACTTTAAAATTGAAATAAAATCACTTAAAATTGTGTGATGTAGGACAACCAAAAAATTAAAATGTGAAAATAAATCCATAACTATATTGCTTTAAGGCTATTTTAAATTACAAAGAAGTCGCACGTTTGTCTTATGTATTGCTATGTTACTCTGTTTTGCCGCTTTAACTTTCTCTACAATTGTCAAGGAGAACACCGTGAATTATACTGTACACCTTTGAAGTTCGTTGTTTTTTAAGACCACAAATCTAAATAAGCAAAACATATTCTCTTTACATAACGGAACATAACACTCATTTGCTTCCGTTATTATAATTTGGTTTCACAATCTTAACACTACTAAATTGGATTCATTTAACTATAACTTTTTGTATTGTAAAATTAAAAAAAACTTGTCTGTTTATAATTTAAAGGATGAAACTTTTTTCATTTCCTGCGATGTGATTTAACGATATTAGTAAGATTGGTTACCACGAAAATCTGGAGATTTTCTCTTAAAGAAAACCTTTGGACTTGGTTGTAAATATCAACTTTTTGATTGGTTAGCCAACTAGGCCTAAACCTATTGTGTGTATAATTCTTAATCTCAATTCTTTATCCACATGACATAGCAGTCACAAAATGAACTTTCTTTATAATGTCATCAACATCTAATACCTTTATTCATTGTATACACTCAGCATTTTACACCACCCTATAACATTTCATCATATTATTTTGTTATTTCAATCAGAAAAATTGACAGTTCTAAAGAAAGTAAGTAATTCGTTATAATAAAAACAAAAATAAGACTTTCATAATCAGTATATTTAAAACAATATTAAGACATCTTTAGAACTTATATCTATTAAAATAATATATTTATGGATTTATTTTCACTTTTGCATTTTTCTGAATGTCGTCTATCACAAAATCTGTATTCGCAAATTACTAACAGCTACCGTTTGACTATCCAGTAAACCCTACGACACAAAATAGTTTCGTATTGTTAATTCATTCCCATACTTTCGTGTTATGTTTGGCTGAAGTACATATCGGTGACCTTTATTACATTTTCAATGTTTGGCGGAAATATAAACGAAAGAGGAAATACCTTACCTTTTATTTGCATGTACATCATAGTGTACAAAGAAATATGTCTGTATTTACTTAATCGTGTTATGTTAGTGTTTGCGACATATGAATTGGGTACATAGTTTGAAAACAAGGAAGCTGTTAAAGATGTCCTACTAACTGCCATAGTATATAATAAGGAAATTAATGTCATTTGCAACTTCTTATTGAATTAGGACATCCCCTTTATCTTATCTAAATAATCATTGCAATTCGTTTTGAAATACTAGCACTTGCGCATCAGCATAAACTCCTATGCTGATTTGCATTACTACAATAGTGATAGTGATAGACAAGATTTCTTGAGTTATTTGAATTTTGATCAGTATATATTAATTATTAAAACGGTATAATCAATTTTCTACCAGGTGTCATTTTCAGATATAAGAATTACAAGGTCGGATTTATGGAATACAAGCGTGAATACAGAAATTGCAGCTAAGAATATGGAGGGAATGGAAGTTTTCTGGTTATACACCCTCTTAATCTTTGTTTCCAGTGCAAATGCAGGTAAGAGAAATAAAGTATAGCGTAATATGAGAGGTTCTAATCATTCCAGTATACCTTCCTGATTGGGAGAGCACTTCAGAACCATTTCCCATAATACAGCTTTTCAATCTTGAATCTGTCTATATCAACATGACAGTAAACACTTCTCTTTTTTTAATGGGAAAAACAAGGGAAAATATTTCCAAGTTTTATAATTATTGTTTGAAATTAAATTTCGCAAATGTCTCGCTCACCAGAGTTGTTTGAAATAATCTTTAGGAAACATATTTGATTATCTATATATTACACATATCTGCTCAAACTATTTTGTAATTCATTGTCCGCAAAAAGGCCTCAAACTTAAAATAGTAAATATAATAGTGTAATATGCGTCTAAAACCGCTTTTGCTGAGTTAAAATATGTACATTTCTCACCTAATAAAGTAACACATGATACATTACGCTATTGCTCAAAGGCTGCATCTTTAAATCAGTTTAGATTACGTTTAATACGCGCACTTCCCTAATCGGAAGATCTTTGATCGGGAGCGTGGCCCGGACAGAGAATTAATATGCGTGTCTGATCAAATCTGAAGGAAACTTAATTCAATATGGACAGTTAAACTGCCACTAAAATGTACAATTCTCAGGAGAAGCCTATAGGCCAATTACAGAAAATAGGAGGGCACGTTAAACATTTGAATTGAAATGATAATATTATGTCAGCTATAACATTAACTCATAAGTACTTTTGTATCAATGTTGAACTTCAAATGTTGAGTATTAAATACTCTCGGTGTTCTTAAAAGTATCCTAGAATAGTATAATGGTAAATGTAAACAATATCCAGTCGGAGTCCCATAAATTCCTCGATGAAGGTAATATTATATATACATCAAGCACTTAGACCTATATACGAATGCATGCCAAATAAATACAATTTCAATATGACATTGTGATTAATCCAAATTAATCACAAGGTATGTCTAGTTGTATGAGTGTACCTTTTTTTCCAAATTCGAAAGAAATATAATATTAAAGCAATGGTTCATTGCAGTCACTCTTAATAAACGCATGAGATAAATCATCTAATCGTAAGATACCTATGCTCGTAGATGATCAAAATGTTTGAAGTACATAGTAAAGTCACAGTAAACGGCTGGGTCTTGTTACTTTTTAAATGATATTATGTGTCATCGGACAATGGTGTTGCCACGGGGTATCGATTCTTTTTTTGTTTGATATGAATAAATATGCCGCCAGCGTACTGGCGTATGCTGTTTTAGAATAGCACGAAAAATAGATAACAGACATGGCCATAATTTCTGGGGGACAGGGAAATTACCACCCTGACAACAGGGAGACAAACAGTCCGGGAGCAGCCCGAAAACTGGGTATTTTGAAATACCATATAAATTGGGTACTTTTACGTATTACGTCATCGCATGAGCCTACACATTTGAATAGCCCACACCTTTTTGAAATTCGTAGTCGCTTTTTAAAAAAAAATCAATCAAACAGATTATGAGCAATCTGTTTTATTGATTTTCTTAAAAACGTGACAATAAAATTCAAAACACAGCGGCAAAAAGTTTTGAATATCTATCTACAATCCGTCTTTAAAATTTCAGGATATCCCGTAAGATTTTGGACAATCCGGAGCGGAAAATGATTAATCCCATACGCTTAGTGTGGGCTATTCAAATGTGTAGGCTCATGCGATGACGTAATACATCAAAGTACCCAATTTTGGGGCATTTCAAAATACCCAATTTTTCGGGTTTCTCCTGGACTGACAAATGAAAAGTGATTAAAATGTTAAAAATCTGATTTTTCCAAAGACAAGATGACTTCTACTGGTATATAAAGATCTTCCATTAGTTTAGGTTGTTGATGTTATTTATAATGGATCTGATCGAAAGCTTTGATCTTTTCTTGTTGGTAATTTCTTCGCAAATTGTAAATTGAATAATTGTTTACGTTATACAGCAGAAGTTGTTCATGTAAACTATTTCTAATTCACTGTAACTGTGAATACCAGAGTCAGAGTTACGTAGAACGAATCAAAACCTGAAGTTAACTACAATTTGGATAATACGTACGGAAAAGCCTAATGTCTAAATGTCTTAACTTTAACAATTAAAATTATTTATTCAATTAAAGTTTGATCAAAATGCTTTATATAATCTGCTGAAATTAATTGAAGATAATTCAAATTAAAAGTTTGTATTGTAACTTTGAGCTCATATTAGTATATTCATACTGAAAAGAACGTATTAAATAAAGGATGCTTTATATGAACATAATAAATAAAGGATGTTTTGCGCACGTTTCATTCTGGTAAAATTTAACTTCAATAATGACACTTTTTTCTACTAGTTATTTCATCACCCGCATATACATATATGTGGGGGTGAGATATTGTAATCACTTTGCTGTATAGGCAAATAAATGTCTATGCCTACTACACTACACCGCCACACCCGTTGATATAAGGGGGCTGGTGGGCTCACCAGGGAGTGTCATATAATGACCTCATATTTGGGTTAGGGGTCATAAGTTTTTGGAACAGAACAACATTTGGTAATTTTGGTAAATTTGCTTCGTCCGTGTGTTTGTGTGTGTGTGCGCGCGCGCGTGTGTACGTATGCAACAATTCATTTTGTGTCGCTTTTAACTGAAAAACTGTAATACACACATAAACCAAAATTGGTGGACGGGTACCCATGGCTCGGAACTTTTGTCTCCAAGGTTTTGGAGTACAAAGGTCAGAGGTCAAGTAAGACAAGTATTTGGTGATGGCTGTATCTTTTGAAAGAATTACTTGGTATCTTTGCAAATTGCATAGGTGGGTAGAGTTTAACATTCTAACAAAACTTTACAATAATTGGAGGTTAAAGGTCAAAGAAGTGTTTTTAATGCAAAATTTACAAGTACAAGACTTATATCAACCCCATGTTGTACCATGACACCTTGGTACATTATTTGTGTAACGTATAGCCTCTGGGGTCAGAAGGTCAAAGGGCAAAGGTCACATAGCTAGTGACCTTTTCAACCATTTTCCCCGATAGTTATGGAATGGTACGTATAACGTGAGCATGAATGGTGTACATGAATTTGTGTCCCGTAGATTATGAGGTAAAAAGGTCAAAGGTCAAATAGCTATTGACATTTTTCACCATTTCCTATAGTTATGGAATGGTAAGTGTGACGTGAGCATGAATGGCGTCATAAAGTAGGGTGTGATAAATGTGACCTATGCCAACCATATGTTGCACCATGACACCTTGGTACATGAATTTGTGTCCCGTAGATTCTGAGGTCAAAAGGTCAAAGTTTAAAAAGCTAATGATATTTTTTATACCATTTCCCCCTATAGTTATGGAATGGTAAGTGTAACGTGAGCATAAATAGTGTCATACAGTAGGGTGTGATAAATGTGAAAAATTTCAGAAGTTATTTCAGTGATTAGGTTCAAGGGTCAGAGGTCAGAGGTCAAATGTGTGATTTTAGTGGTAATTTTGTACTAATTTGTACATTTTTTAAGCATTCTAAACTCAAAAATTACAAGACCTATACCAACCCTATGTTGCACCATGACACCTTGGTACATGAATTTGTGTCCCGTAGTTTCTGAGGTGAAAGAGCTATTGACCTTTTTTACCATTTCCCCTATAGTTATGGAATGGTAATTGTGACGTGAGCATAAATGCTGTCATACAGTAGTGTGTGATAAATGTGAAAAATTTCAAAAGGTATTTGAGTGATTAGGGTCAAGGGTCAGAGGTCAAATATGTGTTTTTAGGGGTAATTATGTACTAATTTGTACATTTTGCGGCATTTGAACTTAAAAAGTACTAGATCTATACCAAGTCTGTGTTGTACCATGATACCTTGGTATATGAATTTGTGTTCCGTAGAATCTGGGTCAAAAGGTCGAAGTTCGCAGGTTACAGAGCTGTTGACCTTTTTAAACACTTTCCCCTATAGTGATGGATTGGTAAGTGTGACGTGGGCAGAATGGTGTCATACAGTAGGGTACGATAAATGTGAACAATTTCGGAAGTTATTTCAACAATTAGGGTGAAAAGTCAGAGGTTAGAGGTCAAATATGTGATTTTAGTGGTAAATATATACTAACTTGTACACTTATTGTACCACTATATATTCCAAAAGTGCAAGACCTATACCAACCCTGTGTTGTACCATCATACAGCACCTTGGTACATGAATTTGTATCCCGTAGACTTTGGTGTCAAAGGCCATAAAACTACTTACTTCTTTTCACCATTTTACCTATATGTTATGGAATGGTAAGTGTGACGTGAGCATGAATGGTGTCATACAGTAGGGTGTGATAAATGTTAAAAAATTCAGAAGTTATTTTAGTGATTAGGGTCAAGGTACAGCGGTCAGAGGTTAAATATGTGATTTTAGTGGTAATTATGTACTAATTTGTACATTTGTGCATTATTTTAAACTAAAAAAGTACAAGACATATACCAATCCTATGTTGTACCATGTTACCTTGGTACATGAATTTGTGTCCCGTAGACCTGGTTCAAAAGGTCGAAGGTTAAAGGTTACAGAGCTATTGACCTTTATAACCATTTTCTCCGATAGTGATCAGAGGTTAGAGGTCAAATATGTGATTTTAGGCGGTAATTATTTACTAATTTGTAAACGTTTTGTACCACTTTAGATTCCGAAAGTGCAAGACCTATACCAACCCTGTGTTGTATTACGATACCTTGGAACATGAATTTGTGTCACGTAGATACTGAGGTCAAAATGTCAAAGAGCTATTGACTTTTTTCACCATTCCCCCTATAGGTATGGAATGGTAAATGTGACGTGAGCATAGGGTGTGATAAATGTGCAAAATTGCAGAAGCTTTTTCAATGATTAGGGTCAAGGGTCAGAGGTCAGGGGTCAAATATGTGATTTCAAGGGTAATTGTGTACTAATTTGCACATTTTTGCGGCATTTTGAACTCAAAAAGTACAATACCGTGATACAAGTATTTGTGTCCCGTAGACTCTGGGGTCAAAAGGTTGATGGTCGTTTTTACCATTTTTTCTTATAGTGATGCAATGGTAAGTGTGACGTGAGCATGAATCGTATCATACAGTAGGGTACGATAAATGTGAACAATTTCAGAAGTTATTTCAATGATTAGTGTCAAGGGACAGAAGTCAGTGGTGAATTATGTGATTTTAGTGGTAATTATATACTAATTTAGATTCCGAAATTGCAAGACCTATACCAACCCTGTGTTATACCATGATACCTTGGTACATACATTTGTGTCCCGTAGACTCTAAGGTCAAAAGGTTAAAAGGTTACAAAGGTATTAACTTCTTTTCACCATTTCCCCTATATTTTTGGAATGGTAAGTGTGACGTGAGCATGAATGGTGTCATATAGTAGGGTTTGATAAATGTGCAAAAAAAAAGCGAACTTATTTCATTGATTAGGATCAAGGGTCAGAAATCAGATATAAAATGTGTGATTTTAGGGGTATGTACTAATTTGTATATTTTTGCGCCAATTTTAGCTCAAAAAGTAGAAGACCTATACCAACCCTATGTGGTACCATGATACCTTGGTACATGAAGCTGTTTCCCCGTGGACTCTAGGGTCAAAAGGTCAACGGTCTGTTTGTACTCGCATGTGCTATATAATCCATCAACATGACTAAAGAAAAATAACCAAGCCTGTCTCAACATCTGCTTGTACTGCAGCTCGCATGGACAGTGCAATCCGTCAAAAGTCACAGAGCTATAGTGACCATGATAGCTATTTCTCCCACTATGGTGTACGCTTAAGGGGATGAGATCAGCAACTCCGTGGATAGCCTTCTTGTTTTTGAATTAATTATAAGATGTATTTATGTGATAATGATATACAACAACACACTGAAAGTTGACGTTGTCAAGGAATCAGATTTCGCCAGGAGTTGTATTAGTTTACTAATATTGTTGCATTCTAGTTACCATCATAAATAAGATCAATTGATATCATGGCGTTAGTTTAGAAAATTGAAACATTGCAACGCCAATCAAAATCATGCGTTCTTTTTTGCCTCATCACTGATGAAATGTATTGAAGATACAAAGTTTTGTACGTCTGTAACATTTGAGCATTTTACACAAATCTCTTGTATTGTTGATAACAGGTCCATGCAACTCCAATCCCTGCAATCATGGTACATGTAAAAGAATTCATAGGGGAAGAGAATATGAGTGCAGGTGTGTGTCAGGATGGAAAGGTACAAACTGTGAAACAGGTAAGCAAAAGTTGACTTACTTAATTTATTCCTCTTAGTTCCCAGTGGAACATATGGCCTTCACTTACGTTACGAATGATGAATAAAAACCTGAAATTGATTACAACTTGGATAATACTTACGGAATAATACGTATTGAAAATAATCTAAATTAAAAGTTTGTTGTGCAGTTTTGAGCTCGGACCTGTTGTAGTTTGCTGTAATTTTGAGTTTTGGCCTTCACTGCAGCTCTCCATCTACTTCGGTCAAGTGCCAACTTTTTCATTTATCCACAGGACAATTTAAGCTCAACATCAAGGGATCAGCTTCCAGGTTATTTCTGGCTCTTCTAAGCTTGTCCTGAAGGTTAAAAAAAACCGCATGTCTAGCAGTGCTGGACTGGTCTCTGCGTAAAGAGTGTCCAATCCATTTCCATTCGCGCTCTTGTACAGTTTTGAAGATGGGGCTTTGCTTTCTAACATGCCAAAATTTCTGATTTGAAATTTTGTCTGACCAACGTATGCCGATAGTTCTACGCAGACATATATTTATGAAGTTTGTAGTTTGTGCTCAACCCCTTTGGTGTGTTTCCAGCTTTCAGATGCACATAAAAACATAGACTGTACATTTGAGTGGAAAATTATTAGCTTTTTGTTCAGGCTTATGTGGTTATTTCTCAAACAGTTGTAAGAATTGTGAAGGTTTTACTTGTTTTGGCTAATCTTGATTTGACGTTTTCCTAAGTTTCTCCACTTTTGCTTTCAAATGCTGCATTAATAGGTCAATTTGTCGACTTCTTCAATAGTTTTTTCTTGAAGTAGGATGTGTGTATTCACGCTGGAATTTCAGCGGAGGCTCTTTTCACTATTTGTATGTAGGCCAGTACGTTGAACAACTGTGTGTAACTTTGGGGTCTTAGATTGGATATGATGATATGTGTGTAATAATAAGCGGATATCGTCTGCAAAATCTAGGTCTACTACTATCCTTTGCAGTGTCCATTGTATTCATCGAGGTTGGTCCACTGCTGTTCTTATCATCCAGTCAGTGATCAGCGAGAAAATCGTAGGGGTAACAGAAGCCCTTGACGTACACCTGTATTTACCAGAAAAAGGTTGAGTAAGTGTATTATTGTGAAAAACCTGACATGTTGTGTCGTTGTAAAAGTTCTTGATTATGTTAACAAACTCCTGTGGGATACCATCATGTCTAAAAATTAGCCATTATCAGTCCCTGTCGACAGTATCAAACGCCTCCTTTAAATTTCATTTCATTTCATTTCAAATATTTTATTATATCCAAACAATTACAATTTAAATATATACATACACAACGATTGAAATTAGAAACATCTCGTAAATTATATACTGATTGATTAAATCTGAATAAGAGTAAGATGGTTTAACAAATATAAACACAGTGGCTGAGGAGATTTTGCAAAAGACTACCTAAAGCTTATGGGTGTTAAACCCCCTTATAATACATTAACAAGACAAGACATTTTCAATGTTGAATTTCTCTCTTTCTTAACGTCATTTCCGGGAAAAACAGTAAAAACGGCCAATATTGAATGGGAAAGGGAAGGGGAGGCTTATTAATTTGGTGAGGTAGGGGAAGGGACACTGGCGGCGTCAATGAAATGATACAAATGTCCTTCAAATTCTCAAATATTAATTACAGTTGAAAGAGTAGCGATTGAAGAAGTACCGGAGAATATTTCAAGCATTTCTGGTTTCTAAATATGGAATAATTTACAATAGAAAAGCAGCTTCATGAAAAACATCACATAGATTCACCAAGTGTTTCAACAAGTTTTGTTCAAGATCATAGATCTCACCCTCCCCAACCCCCTCCCATTCCATTCCACCTAAACCTGCCCTCTCACCTCCCAATCAAAACAGTTAATGGGTTAAGAAAGTGCACAATACAAGTGCGTAATATACAGATAAGAATAATCTTCTTCATAGATTAGAGAGTATGAATTTACCGGAGACAACAATGATTACTACTGGTCGTTACAAGCATATAAGAGTTCAAAGAAGCAGAACTTTATATATGTGGGAAGAGACTTCCAAATCTGTCTACCTACTGTAGTGTAGCGATTATTATACATGTCTACAGACCACGAGGCCCTGGGTTCAAGCCTGGGTTGGGTAGACACGCCAGTGTACCACAACTGGTTATCAAAGGCCGTAAACATTAACTTGGTTGTCGATGTTATGTCTGTCCGTACGGTCGTACCTGTGTTCTCGTCCGTGTCGTATTAAGCGTTTCGTGATAGCATTGTTACTATCATAACCGAATACCCAAGCAACGACCCCGTCATTGTAATTGTGTGTTCACTCGTCGTCGTCGGGCGCCAAATCTCAGCACCAACATGCCTAACATAAATCTGTGAGGAAGTTAGTTAGTTTGTTTGTTTGTTTGATGAGACTTTAACGGCACCACAACAGCAAGGGTCAAATTGTGCCTGAGAGGTTAGATCATTCCAGAGGTAGGAAGGAGAGTAAACAGGGGGAGATTGAGAGAAACACGAGAACTAAAAGCCAGAAAGCTGGGATGGAGAGAGGAGGTGTATATGTGAAAAAATAATGTAGAGAAAGAGAGAGGGGGTGGGGAAGAAGGACTAAACATGGTTGTAGAGGGAAGCATGATGAAGGAAGGAGATAATCCTATCCGGAGGTTTTTTTGGAAAAGCTCGGCTACTAAGTTGTGGGCAGCAAGGGAAGCTCTGGGAAGGTTGCACAGGGGGCAGGCAAGGATAATGTGATGGACTGTGAGGGTGCAATGACAATTATTGCAGAGGGGTGGGGGGGGGGGGGACTAGGAGTCCCATAAAGTTTGCCAGCGGCCACGAACAAGGCAAGCGATAAGCGGTTTGATGTCAGAAAGGGTTTTGGGGAAAGGGGTAGGGGGAAAGGCGAGAGCAAACTTAGCAGCTGTATCAGCCCTGTTATTGCCAAGGATGCCAACATGGCTGGGTATCCAGAAGAAAAGAATCCTACGGAGGGGGTGGGAGAGGAGTTTACGGAGGATGAGGTGAGATGTGGGGTTATTCCATTTAACATTGAGTAATGAAGTAAGGACAGCCTTGGAGTTGGAGAAGATGGCAAAGTGGCTGGGCGGAGAGTATTCAATAAAGTTGAGGGCGAGGAGGATGGCCTTGGCCTTGGCCTTGGCCTCGGCCGAGAAGATGGATGAGTATTCGGAAAGCCTGCTACTGAGGGTGATGTCTTGGATGACGGCAGCAGCAGCTGTCTTGTCGCCTTCCTTGGAGCTATTAGTATAGATGGAGTTATAGTTTCAGAATTGGTCTTTTTGGAGGTTGATGAAGAGGTTAGGATCGGTTTAGGTTTTGTGATGAGTGGAGAGGTCCAGGTGGATAGTAGGGAGGGGTGGCCCAGGGAGTAAAAGTGGGCCAGGAGAAAGTGCTGAGAGTGGTGGTATTGATGCCGAGATGGAGACGGTCTGATTTGATGCGTAAGCTGAAGGAAGGGGATTGGGCTTTAGTCCTATCAAAGAGGTTGGGAAAATTGGGGTACCTAATGAGGTTGTAAACAGGGTTTTAGGTGTTGGTGGGGGCTCTAAAAGTATAAGAGAGGCTAAGCTTTCTACACCTTAGCAGTAAAGGGGAGATGGGGGTTCTTTGGCTTCAACATGAAGGCTGGTGATTGGGGAGGTCCTGTAGACACCCAGACAAAACCTGAGGGCTTCATTTTGGATGGTGTTGATGTGATTGAGGTAAGAGTTGTGAGCGACAAAGTAGACAATAGTGCCGTAGTCAAGCTTGCCACGAATGATGAGCCTGAAGATTTTGAGCAGAGCATGCCGGTTTGCACCCCAAGTGGTATTGGAGAGGAGGCGGATAAGTTGAGGGAGCTGTTGCAATTCTGTTTCAGTTTGGTGAAGTGTTGTTTGTATGAGAGCTTGTGGTCTAGAGTTAAACCCAGGAACTTAGTGTGGTCAACTTTAGGGATGCGATTGCCATTAGGCACGAGGTTCGGGTTGGGGTGGAGGTTGTTGAAGTTAGCTTCAGATAAGGTAAACAAAGATTCAAATTATGTCTAGTGGAGTACCTATTCAAACATTAGAGAGCGTGAAGAAGTCTGAAAGTGTATTAGGCAGTGTGCTGTTGAGAGAAGAATAAAGAAAAAGAAGTTTTTGGTTAGTAACAATGTCAAAGATTGTACGTGTTTTATGCATGGAAAATAATGGTTTGGAGTGGGCATTACAAGTTGTTTTAGATTCGACACGAATAGCTTTCTTTTGAAATATGTGGATCTTTTGTATGAGAGTTGGATACGGATGTCCCCAAACAATGTTGCAGTAATTTAAGGTGGGAAAATTAAAGTATTGTATAGGATTAGTAGGATGTGGCTAGGTAAGACGTTACTTAGTTTATAGATTATACCGAAACCTTTAGACTTTGCTGCTAACAGCGGCGACATGGGCACCCATGACAAATGATTGTGTTTGACTACACCAAGAAATTTAACTGTGGCTCAGAAGAAAATAAACTGGTTACCAATAGTAATACCCTTGTCAACAACGTCAGTCTTTTTATGATGGTGCTAAAAGAGCATAGTAACGGAGTTTTTAGTGTTAAGATAAGATGAAGCTTATTATAATTGAACCAATGAAGAATCTTAGGAATATCATAATTAGCGTTATCAATCAGGGAGTCTAAGTCTTTGTTGCTATTGTGAATATTCGTGTCGTCTGCATACAGGGTAAAAGAAAGCTTATTATTAACTGTAGGAAGATCATTTATATACAATTAAAAAGTAATGGGCCAAGTATAGATCATTGAGGAACACCAGAAATAACATTTTGGTGAAAAGACATAAAACCATTAAGAGATACGTATTGCTTTATGTTATAAAGGTAGCTAGCGAACCAATCCTTTGCGACACTTCTTACACCATAGTTACTTAATTTATTTAACAAAATAGCATGGTTTAACGTGTCGAAAGCCTTCGACAAATCTAAGAAAATACAAAATTTGTGTGTACAAAGGGAGATTGCCATTCGGTGAATTGCTCGGTAATGATCCTGAGTGTGGCTATTTGGTTTGTACATGAACGTCCGTTTATCCCGATCTGTTTATTTCTCATTCTTGAATTTATGGCGATCCTGATTCTTTCAAGCATTCAAGCACCTGAGCAAGGTGCTCAGTATTTTGCTTGGTACTAGCGTCCCTTGGTCCATTCTTCCCGTACTACTTTACTTATCCATGCAAAATTGATTAAGTCTGGTGGGATGTATCCAAGCCTAGGGATTACCACTTTTTGTCATTCTAATGACATACTGAATCTCTTCCTTTTTTTTTGACCCCACAGCGACATCTAGATCCTCACTATTCAGCAAAGTTAAAAAATGCTCTTTTCAGCAGTGTAATTGGTCCACAGGCTTGCTCAGAATATACCCATCTAAACCACACCCAGGTTTGTTGGTTTTGGCTTTCCGTCCTGAAAGTTGTTGGGTGTACGAATTTCCCCGGAAATTTTCTTCTGACCTCGTTCTAACATGTGACATCATATACGGAACGCGTGATAATTCTGTAGGTCTTTGATTTTTCCATTCTTAAGTTTTCTGATGCCTGTAATATTGTAACATAGCGAATGGTCAAAAGTCTGATGATGATTCAAGAAAAGAAACACAACTTCACAACTGATTACAGTGAAAGATTTGTTGGCGAATACACATTGAACTAAAGCACTCCTTTTTAAACTGTATTTAGGCCTGGAACTGGGTGGTAGGGGGGCATCAAAACTGATACTGCGAATACTATATTTGAACATATGTTGTAGATGCAAAAATGGAAATGAAGTTGTTTAAAGGAACACATTTTCAAAAACACCAAAAACAGTATGCAACAATATACAGATATAATCAACTGTTCATTGGAGAACACTTTAATCAGGGAAAAAAATGGAAATGAAGTTGTTTAAAGGAACAAATTTTCAAAAACACCAAAAACAGTATGCAACAATATACAGATATAATCAACTGTGCATTGGAGAACACTTTAATCAGGGAAAAAAATGGAAATGAAGTTGTTTAAAGGAACACATTTTCAAAAACACCAAAAACAGTATGCAACAATATACAGATATAATCAACTGTTCATTGGAGAACACTTTAATCAGGGAAATTGTTGTTTGTTTTATAACAGTACAATGCCTTGCTATTACCCGCGTAAATCATGGAGACATTGCATACAGTATTCCGCAGAGGACACTCCAAAGCACAGTTACGGTTACGTGTCGAAACGGGTACAGTCTCCACGGAGATAGTGAGCGTACTTGCAGAGCAAATGATAGTTATGATGGAACGGCTGCCTCATCGCTTTATAAGCGTTGTTACTATTAACAATAACACGATGAAAATGATTACACTACTGAAGGCAGACTACAACCGTGGTCAGCAGCGTTGTGATAAAATCGTTAAAAATTTCAAACATAATTTGGCCCACTCCACCCTCTCAATGTTATGTTCTTTAAAAAAAACCATGGTAATGGTACACTCAACATTGATCGAGGGGAGTGGGAATTTGTCCCAACTACCAGTAGCCAAGATTTTGTGAGCGCCAGTATAAAGTATATAAAAGATAATTGCGTAGTATTGAAGTCATGGAAAGACGTTCATGTAGGTGTATAGGGTGTGGTCATGACGTTATTCAGAATATTATGGTTACAAAATAAAAATAAATTATAATAAGTACGGATATCTCAGGTAATCCGACACAATATTTACCACTATTATTTCCCCCTGACCTTGCTCTGACATGTGATATCATGTACGGAACTCGTGATGATTCTGAGACATTAAAATCAGAGCAACAGTTGATGAGCTTGATAACTTCACATGTGCTCTGTACGGTAGAGCATGAAAAGTATTCAAGGTTGATACAGACTTGAGGCTTATTCGCATCAATGAGATATGTACCAAGAAGGAGCTTTGCATACCATCTGGTAATGTTGATATGGCTATGCTCCCACCATACAATGGAAGTCGTCCTCAACATATTAGGAGGAAAAAATTATCAGGTGGGTATTTGGAAACGGGCTCATGTTCCTCAGTCAATCTGACATTCCTAAAGCTAGAGAAGGACATGGCTGGAAAGAAAAGAACAACATCATGGAATACCTTTGGTATAAGAGGTTATAGCTGACATATCTCAAGACGCACCTCAGGACCCTGATAGTGGTGATGATTTTGGTAAAAGGCAATTGATGTTATGGAAAATAATGAAATAGATGAAGACAGCGATTATATTTGAGTAATAAATCTTCATCTCACAATGTTACAAGTACATTGTTTCTTAACATGTAACTCTGACTATGTATTAATATTGGTATATGATTAATGGTGAAAGATTTAGTTATCTACACAATTTTATCAGTAACCAAATAGAAATGTCTAGTTTGAATTGTATAATAATAATAATAATGATAATAATGATAATAATAATAATAATAATAATAATAATAATAATAATAATAATAATAATAATAATAATAATAATAATAATAATAATTTTTAGTAATAGTAATAATAATAATAATAGTAATAATAATAATAATAATAATAATAATAATAGTAATAATAATGATAATAATAATAATAATAATAATAATAATAATAATAATAATAATAATAATAATAATAATAATAATAATAATAATAATAATAATAATAATAATGACAATAATAATAATAATAATAATAATAATAATAATAATAATAATAATAATAATAATAATAATAATAATAATAATAATAATAATAATAATAATAATAATAATAATAATAATAATAATAATAATAATAATAATAATAATAATAATAATGATAATTTAAACAAAAAGTCCTGAAAGTTGTTGGGTGGTGTTGTACAGCGTTTTCAAGTCATTCTTTTCAGCAGCCTCCTCTGCCTGTGTTGTCAGATTTTCAATGACGGTCCGTTTGTCGCTCCTATGACCTTTACTGACTTTTCTGTCCTGTTTGCATTATTCCTCATGTAAGGACCGCTTCCTGGATCTCATCTTTGCCTGTTCCAGATTTTGCTTGACCCTCTGTTTTCAATCTTACTGAATATGTATTCCGACAACCAGCTTTTAAACACACGTCTCTTATATCACAACACCTCTCTACAAGTTGTGGTGAAAGTTACACGGACCTAATCCCATTTGCCCTCAATAGAAACATCATCCAGGTCAGAAAGGCCTTTACACCTGTTAGATAGCGAAATAGCAAAATCTGTCTTGGTCTGGTTTGAGAGCACCACAGAAGTGTTTAACGTTGGTGCTTGCCTATACCTGTTTGTACTGCCTTGGAAATCCTTACGTTAAGCACCAACGTTACCATGTTAGTCGAAAATAATTCCCGAACAAAACTTATAAATATTTGTTTCTTCTGAACATCTTGTTAAACCGCAACTGCCTAACGGTAACACATAATACGAAGTCACCACTTTTCCATGGTAAATTTTAAAAGCGCTCGGTAAAAAGATAATCTATTTCATTATTTCAAATCGTGAAGAAAAAATTGAAGCCTTCGCAGTGGTTGACTTCCCCGCGCTCGAAATGTGTCTGATTTTTATGTTATTGGATAGATGCATTGTGGGATACTTCTGTAAATGATCTCCCAATCAGGAGAACAAAACTGTTCTCCCGATCGGGAGTACGAACCGGACTGTTCACAGAGGAACATTTGTTTAATTTAATGCACCGCTAAGATGTACCTTTGTGTGGAGCGTCAGTAAGTGGTAACGACGCCCCACCGAAAACTAATAACATATTAAGATTCTTTTCAAGTATTCGCTGAGCATCGTGCTCCACCTCCACTAAAAGAAATATGCTGAAGTTCGTTTCTAAGATATATAAATTAAATTCTTCCTTCTGTTTTCGTTGATAAATATCATGTATCGTATAAATATTACTTCTTTTCTGACTTCAATCGGTGATTTGAAAAAGAGTCCTTATACAGTAATGATATTCTCCGTTCTCCTTAATCTTTTCTGAAAATCATTATCTTCCGTGATCATTATATAAAAAAATCAAATTTTCCAACAAAAATTACATACCTCTTTAGTGAATATTTTATATTATGTTATAGCATTTATGTTTTCCTTTTGCCGTAAATAAGTTATGATATTATACATTATAAGAAAAATATTAGACAATGTATTCCTTGCCAAACCATTACTGTCACAAAATTGTGTTAAAAAAATCGATCTATACATATATATATATATATACGTGAAAATCATACAATTCTGAACAAAAGTACTTAGCACTGTTTTTCTTCACCCGATACCCCTGCTTAATGTTGCAGATATATAACCAAACACTTTTTTCCAATTCGCATGCCAACATTGACTAGGTGAGCAAAGTGAATAAGTGCAAGACTTTTGTAGGCTTTATCTTTCCAGTTCATCTACAATCAAACTGACAATACTAATTTTCTTGCATTTGAAAATTTTAATTGATTTTAAATAAAACGTCAGGGAACACCCCCTTTCAAGGTACTTTCGGTAATGTTATAGTTTTTTTACCCAAACTTCGATGAAATGTACAAATTATTCGGGGTATTAGACTAAAACGTGAAGACGCAGTTAATTGTGTAGAGACTAAGACGTTCAGCAATTTGCATATTATCCACGCGGAGAGCACGACTTCTTTAACACCTTTATTTGCATTCTAAGTAGTTATCTTACAATCATGAACGATATAATATTATTAAGGTAATAGAGGTGATGTGACTACAATCCCCGACAAAACTGTTGACACTTTTTTCCCTCCAACCCCGATTCAATTTTGACACGCGTTTTGGGAGAAACGTTTTAGGTATTATTTCTGCAACATTGAAGAGGGGTATAAGAGGATGAAAAAAGTGCCAATTACTTTTGTCCGGGATCGTAGAATGTTATTATTTGCATGCTCGATGAACTTTCTGCACAATGATAGACAAAGAACATCATTACTTCTTTGCTTAAACACAAGCAACGATTTAAATGGCTAATGAAATGGTAATCGATAACGGGCTATAATTTGTACCTACCCCACCCTTTTAATGTTATGCGCTTAAAAAAAATACGAATAATACGAGCAATACGAATAATACGAAACATTGATCGAGGGGAGTGGGGATTTGTCCCCATTTTGTCTGTATCAATATACAGATATAATCTCTTTTGTCTGTATCAATATACAGATATAATCAACTGTGCATTGGAGAACACTTTAATCAGGGAAAAAAATGGAAATAAGGTTCTTTAAAGGAACAAATTTTCGAAAGCACCAAAACAGTATGCAACAATATACAGATATAATCAACTGTTTATTGGAAAACACTTTAATCAGGGAAAAATGGAAATGAAGCTGTTTAAAGGAACAAATTTTCAAAAACACCAAAAACAGTATCCAACAATATACAGATATAATCAACTGTTCATTGGAGAACACTTTAATCAGGGAAATTTATGTTTATTTCATAGCAATACAATGCCCTGCTATTACCCGCGTAAATCATGGAGACATTGCATACAGTAATCTACAGAGGACACTCCGAAGCACAGTTACGGTTACGTGTCGAAACGGGTACAGTCTCGACGGAGATAGTGAGCGTACTTGCAGAGCAAATGGTAGTTATGATGGAACGGCTGCCACATGTTTTGGTAAGTCGAAAAACACTTTTTAGTTTAAAAACCTCATCGCTTTATCAGCATTGTTACTATTAGCAATTAAACAATGAAAATGATTAAACTACTGAAGGCAGACTACAATCGTGGTCAGCAGCGTTGTGACAAAATCGCTAAAACATTTCAAACATAATTTGGCCCCACTCCACTCTCTCAATGTTATGTTCTTTAAAAAAAAACATGGTATTGGTACACTCAACATTGATCGAGGGGAGTGGGGATTTGTCCCAACCACATTTGAGCAAAATTTTGTGAGCGCAGGTACATAATATATGAGAGATAATTATTATTGAAGTCATGGAAATACCTTCATGTAGGTGTAAAGGGTGTGGTCTTGACATCATTCAGAATACTATGCTTATCAAATTCCCAGTAACAAGTACGAATTTCCCCGGAAATTTTCTTCTGACCTTGTTCTGACATGCGACATGAAATACGGAACGCGTGATGATTCTGTAAGTCTGATTTTTCCATTCTTAAGTTTTCTGATGCCTGTAATATTGTAACATTGCGAATGTTCAAAAGTCTGATAATGATTCAAGAAAGGAAACACAACTTCATAACTGATTACAGTGAAGGATTTGTTGTCGAATACACATTGAATTGAAACACTCTTATTTAAACTGTATTTATGCCTGGAACTGGGTGGTAGGGGGGCATCAAAACTGATACTGCGAATACTATATTTGAACATATGTTGTAGAAGCAAAAATGGAAATGAATTTGTTTAAAGGAACACATTTTTAAAAACACCAAAAACAGTATGCAACAATATACAGATATAATCAACTGTGCATTGGAGAACACTTTAATCAGGGAAAAAAATGGAAATGAAGTTGTTTAAAGGAACAAATTTTCAAAAGCACCAAAACAGTATGCAACAATATACAGATATAATCAACTGTATATTGGAAAACACTTTAATCAGGGAAAAAATGGAAATGAAGTTGTTTAAAGGAACAAATTTTCAAAAACACCAAAAACAGTATGCAACAATATACAGATATAATCAAGTATTAATTGGAGAACATTTTAATCAGGGAAATTTATGTTTATTTCATAGCAATACAATGCCCTGCTATTACCCGCGTAAATCATGGAGACATTGCATACAGTAATCTACAGAGGACACTCCGAAGCACAGTTACGGTTACGTGTCGAAACGGGTACAGTCTCGACGGAGACAGTGAGCGTACTTGTAGAGCAAATGGTAGTTATGATGGAATGGCTGCCACATGTTTTGGTAAGTCGAAAAACTCTTTTTAGTTTAAAAACCTCATCGCTTTATCAGCGTTGTTGCTATTAGCAATAAAACAATGAAAATGATTAAACTACTGAAGGCAGACCACAATCGTGGTCAGCAGCGTTGTGACAAAATCGCTAAAAAAATTCAAACATAATTTGGCCCCACTCCACTCTCTCAATGTTGTGTTCTTTAAAAAAAAACAACAAGGTATTGCAACACTCAACATTGATCGAGGGAAGTGGGGATTTGTCTCAACAACCAGTAGCCAAAATTTTGTGAGCGCCAGTACAAAGTATATAAGAGATAATTGCGTGGTATTGAAGTCATGGAAAGACGTCCATGTAGGTGTAGAGGGTGTGGTAATGACGTCATTCAGAATATTACGGTTATCAAATGCCCATTAATAAGTACGGATTTCTCAGGTTATCCGACACAATATTTGCCACTATTATTTTCCCCTGACCTTCCTCTAACATGTGATATCATGTATGGAACACGTGATGATGCTGAGACATTGAATTCATAGAAACAGTTGATGAGCTGGATAACTTCATATGTGCTCTGTACGGTAGAGCATGAAAAGTATTCAAGGTTGATACAGACTTGAGGCTTATTCGCAGCAATGAGATATGTACCAAGGAGGAGCTTTGCATACCATCTGGTAATGTTGATATGACAAGGATCCCACCATACAAGGGAAGTCGTCCTCAGCATATTAGGAGGGGAAGTTATCGGGTGGGTATCTGCAAACGGGCTCATGTTCCTCAGTAAATCTGACATTCCTAAAGCTAGAGAAGGACATGGTTGGAAAGGAAAAAACAATATTATGGAATCCCTTTGGTATGAGAGGATGCACTACTACGGGATATAGCTGACATATCCCGAGACACAACTCAGGACAATGATAGTGATGATGATTCTGGTAGGAGGCAATTGATGTTATGGAAAAAATTGAAATTGATGAAGACAGTAATAGCGATTATATTTGAGTAATAAATAATCATCTCACAATGTTACAAGTATTACGAACATTGTTTCTTAACATGTAACTCTGGCTATGTATTAATATTGGTATAAGAATAATGGTGAAAGATTTAGTTATCTACACAATTTTGAATTGTATAACAATTATAATAATGATATCATTATTATTAATAATGATAATAATATTAATGATCAATGATCATTATAGATTAATAATACAAATTTGTAGTAAAATGTATTACAAAATATGAAATAGGTTTATTCTTTATATTTGAATTGTATTAATCGTAAGAATTAGTTGAAATCAATAAGAATGTATAATGATGACCTTAAATAAAACAAACATAATTTTTATAATCTTCTAAGAAATGATAATCCATTATAATAATAATCCAGTCTTTGCTTTGTAAATGGTATAGGTTTTTTTCTTTACATTTGACTTCTCAACCGGAGTCACGGTCTCAATTCTAATAATGAAGTAAAATAATCAAATAAGTAAGTTGTAACATTATTCACGAATAAATTAACAATACGTATATGAATAGAATTGGTTGACATATTTAAACATGTTTTATTTTTATTGTAAAGTTTTGTATTGTACAAATATATATATAAATTTTATAAGGAAGTACAGTCTCTTAAAAAGTTGAATGCAATTACAATTTGCTCTCAGTAACTTGTACTATTCTTTCTCTTTATCAAAATATTACATATGTGGGGGGAAGAGTTACCTTCGTTGAGCAGAATCATTAAAGGAGACGCTTTTTGTCAGTGCGAAACAAGTAAAGCATGGAATGGTAGGGAGATCAGTTTTAAACGTAGGCTGTTCTAATATCAGTGATAACTTGTACTATTCTTTTCTTTATTAAAATATTACATATGTGGGAAGTGGGGAAGAGTTACCTTCGTTGAGCAGAATCATTAAAGGAGACGCTTTTCGTCAGTGCGAAACAAGTAAAGCTTGGAATGGTAGGGAGACCAGTTTTAAAAGTAGGCTGTACTAATATCAGTGAGTTATGATTTTATTTAAAGAGCAACGGATTTACAAAAAATTCCAAGGTCATCCTGTAATACATCATACAAATTGCAAAAAATATGCAAAATGATGCATGAGATTTATAAAGTGTTTTCTTGTTGGTCTGTATTTAAACTATTTTGATGAAATGGTTTCCAACTAGGATGTTGTTTTCAAGAATTTGAAGCAATTTTGATATTTTTGCCTCTGCACGTTCATAAACTTATAAAATAATCATCGGTTGATATTTGATCTGTACGGTTCACTTTTATTGTTTACTTGTATTATTAAAACTACAGTAAGCATTTTAGTTAGATATCACGGGTATGACCTGTGACCATCAATTAAGCATTTATTCGCCGGTGTAATTCCCTCCCACGGAAATCGTCATTATGTTTGATATATAAATAAATGGTTGTAAATGTCTCACCTTTCATTTATAATAGGTTTCCTTTTCTCAATTTCATGTAGTGAAGACGTGTGGTGATTTGCGATCACCAACCAATGGTGCAATCAGATTCACAAATCTGTTTAATTACGGGAGCATAGCAACACTGACTTGTAACAATGGGTACGAACTTAATGGCGACAACTCACGTAAATGCCAAGCAACTGAACAGTGGAATGGAAGGATTGCAACATGTTCTAGTATGTAAAATAATCTGCTATTAATGCGCTTTGAAATCAAATCCCTCTTGTCAAATTCTATAAAGGGAGATGGGATGTATCCACACTCCCAAACATATAATGCAGCTTGAAATAGTTCTTAAGATCAAGGATAAGAACCCCGACCATTTGATTTTCTGCCTCATGCATATTATGTATAAATATTACGTTCTGCAAACATGAAAGTATGTTCAAATTTACATCACATGTGATGACCGTAAAACTCATTGCTTAATGTAGTTTCCATACACTGGGAAATTTTGTTCTGGCAATATTAAATAAGTGTAATGCACATTGTGCAAAACAAGTAACAACTTAAATTGGCAGGTGGAATGAAAATATGATTTGACAATTTTTCATCTTAAATATGATTCATTGCTACATAGTCTTGACCGTAGCATAATAGAATTGTTTAGTTTTTAACTGAATGATCGTAAGGAAGGATACAAGAAAGTACAGTCTCATAAAAAGTTAAATGCAACTACAATTTGCTCTCAGTAACTTGTACTGTCCTGTCTTTTGATTAAAAGATTATATATGTGGGGGGAAAACTTACCTTTGTTGAGCAGAATCATTCAAGGAGACGCTTTTCGTCAGTGCGAAACAAGTAAAGCATGGAATGGTAGGGAGACCAGTTTTAAAAGTAGGCTGTACTAATATCAGTGAGTTATGATTTCATTTAAAGAGCAACGGATTTACAAAAAATCCAAGGTCATCCTGTAATACATCATAAAAAGTACAAAAAATATGCAAAATGATGCATGAGATTTATAAAGTGTTTTCTTGTTGGTCTGTATTTAAACTATTTTGATGAAATGGTTTCCAACTAGGATGTTGTTTTCAAGAATTTGAAGCAATTTTGATATTGTTGCCTCTGCACGTTTATAAACTTTTAAAATAATCATCGGTTGATATTAGATCTGTACGGTTTACTTTTATTGTTTACTTGTATTATTAAAACTACAGTAAGCATTTCAGTTAGATAGCACGGGTGTGACCTGTGACCATCAATTAGGCATTTATTCGGCGGTGTAATTCTCTCCCGCGGAAATCGTCATTATGTTTGATATATAAATAAATTGTTGTAAATGTCTCACCTTTCATTTATAATAGGTTTCCTTTTCTCAATTTCATGTAGTGAAGACGTGTGGTGATTTGCGATCACCAACCAATGGTGCAATCAGATTCACAAATCTGTTGAATTACGGGAGCATAGCAACACTGACTTGTAACAATGGGTACGAACTTAATGGCGATAACTCACGTAAATGCCAAGCAACTAAACAGTGGAATGGAAGGATTGCAACATGTTCTGGTATGTAAAATAATCTGCTATTAACGCGCTTTGAAATCAAATCCCTCTTGTCAAATTATATAAACGAAGATGGGATGTATCCACACTCCCAAGCATATAATGCAACTTGAAATAGATCTTAAGATCAAGGATAAGGATCCCCACCATTTGATTTTCTGCCTCATGCATATTATGTATAAATATTAATTTCTGCAAACATGAAAGTATGTTCAAATTTACATCACATGTGATGACCGTAAAACTCATTGCTTAATGTAGTTTCCATACATTGGGAAATTTTGTTCTTGCAATATTAAATAAGTGTAATGCACATTGTGCAAACAAGTAACAAGTTAAATTGGCAAGTGAAATGTAAATATAATTTGACAATTTTTCATCTTGAATATGATTCACTGCTACATAGTCTTGACCGTAGCATAATAGAATTGTTTAGTTTTTAATTGAATGATCGTAAGGAAGGATACAAGAAAGTACAGTCTCATAAAAAGTTAAATGCAACTACAATTTGCTCTCAGTAACTTGTACTGTCCTGTCTTTTGATTAAAATATTATATATGTGGGGGGAAAAGTTACCTTTGTTGAGCAGAATCATTCAAGGAGACGCTTTTCGACAGTGCGAAACAAGTAAAGCATGGAATGGTAGGGAGACCAGTTTTAAAAGTAGGCTGTACTAATATCAGTGAGCTATGATTTCATTTAAAGAGCAACGGATTTACACAAAAATCCAAGGTCATCCTGTAATACATCATAAAAAGTACAAAAAATATGCAAAATGATGCATGAGATTTATAAAGTGTTTTCTTGTTGGTCTGTATTTAAACTATTTTGATGAAATGGTTTCCAACTAGGATGTTGTTTTCAAGAATTTGAAGCAATTTTGATATTGTTGCCTCTGCACGTTTATAAACTTTTAAAATAATCATCGGTTGATATTAGATCTGTACGGTTTACTTTTATTGTTTACTTGTATTATTAAAACTACAGTAAGCATTTCAGTTAGATAGCACGGGTGTGACCTGTGACCATCAATTAGGCATTTATTCGGCGGTGTAATTCTCTCCCGCGGAAATCGTCATTATGTTTGATATATGAATAAATTGTTGTAAATGTCTCACCTTTCATTTATAATAGGTTTCCTTTTCTCAATTTCATGTAGTGAAGACGTGTGGTGATTTGCGATCACCAACCAATGGTGCAATCAGATTCACAAATCTGTTTAATTACGGGAGCATAGCAACACTGACTTGTAACAATGGGTACGAACTTAATGGCGATAACTCACGTAAATGCCAAGCAACTAAACAGTGGAATGGAAGGATTGCAACATGTTCTGGTATGTAAAATAATCTGCTATTAACGCGCTTTGAAATCAAATCCCTCTTGTCAAATTCTATAAAGGGAGATGGGATGTATCCACACTCCCAAACATATAATGCAGCTTGAAATAGTTCTTAAGATCAAGGATAAGGACCCCGACCATTTGATTTTCTGCCTCATGCATATTATGTATTAATATTAATTTCTGCAAACATGAAAGTATGATCAAATTTACATCACATGTGATGACCGTAAAACTCATTGCTTAATGTAGTTTCCATACATTGGGAAATTTTGTTCTTGCAATATTAAATAAGTGTAATGCACATTGTGCAAAACAAGTAACAACTTAAATTGGCAAGTGAAATGAAAATATGATTTGACAATTTTTCATCTTAAACATGATTCACTGCTACATAGTCTTGACCCTAGCTTAATAGAATTGTTTAGATTTTAATTGAATGATCGTAAGGAAGGATACAAGAAAGTACAGTCTCATAAAAAGTTAAATGCATCTACAATTTGCTCTCAGTAACTTGTACTGTCCTGTCTTTTGATTAAAATATTATATATGTGGGGGGAAAAGTTACCTTTGTTGAGCAGAATCATTCAAGGAGACGCTTTTCGTCAGTGCGAAACAAGTAAAGCATGGAATGGTAGGGAGACCAGTTTTTAAAGTAGGCTGTACTAATATCAGTGAGTTATGATTTCATTTAAAGAGCAACGAATTTACAAAAAAATCCAAGGTCATCCTGTAATACATCATAAAAAGTACAAAAAATATGCAAAATGATGCATGAGATTTATAAAGTGTTTTCTTGTTGGTCTGTATTTAAACTATTTTGATGAAATGGTTTCCAGCTATGATGTTTTTTTCAAGAATTTGAAGCAATTTTGATATTGTTGCCTCTGCACGTTCATAAACTTTTAAAATAATCATCGGTTGATATTAGATCTGTACGGTTTACTTTTATTGTTTACTTGTATTATTAAAACTACAGTAAGCATTTCAGTTAGATAGCACGGGTATGACCTGTGACCATCAATTAAGCATTTATTCGCCGGTGTAATTCTCTCCCACGGAAATCGTCATTAAGTTTGATATATGAATAAATGGTTGTAAATGTCTCACCTTTCATTTATAATAGGTTTCCTTTTCTCAATTTCATGTAGTGAAGACGTGTGGTGATTTGCGATCACCAACCAATGGTGCAATCAGATTCACAAATCTGTTGAATTACGGGAGCATAGCAACACTGACTTGTAACAATGGGTACGAACTTAATGGCGATAACTCACGTAAATGCCAAGCAACTAAACAGTGGAATGGAAGGATTGCAACATGTTCTGGTATGTAAAATAATCTGCTATTAACGCGCTTTGAAATCAAATCCATCTTGTCAAATTCTATAAAGGGAGATGGGATGTATCCACACTCCCAAACAAATAATGCAACTTGAAATAGTCCTTAAGATCAAGGATAAGGACCCCGACCATTTGATTTTCTGCCTCATGCATATTATGTATAAATATTATTTTCTGCAAACATGAAAGTATGTTCAAATTCACATCACATGTGATGACTGTAAAACTCATTGCTTAATGTAGTTTCCATACACTGGGAAATGTTGTTCTTGCAATATTAAATAAGTGTAATGCACATTGTGCAAAACAAGTAACAACTTAAATTGGCAAGTGAAATGAAAATATGATTTGACAATTTTTCATCTTAAACATGATTCACTGCTACATAGTCTTGACCGTAGCTTAATATAATTGTTTAGATTTTAATTGAATGATCGTAAGGAAGGATACAAGAAAGTACAGTCTCATAAAAAAAAAAAAGTTAAATGTAAGTACAATTTGCTCTCAGTAACTTGTACTGTCCAGTCGCATGACAATTTTTTTTTATCTGTGCGGGAAAGGCCTTATAGTTTCCATTGACCTCTTTATTTAGTCCAATCCCCAAGTCTATTCTTATTCATCTTATAACTTATTGACTTTGAAATTTATATGGATAACTTTTCTCCAGACACTCAAAACACATCTGCTATTGAGAAATAATGCAAGGTATCTGAGCAAAAAACTGACATTCTTTCTTTAGACAATCTTGGACAAAACTTTTGGAACACTTCAGCTTTTTGAGAACTACATATGTTATAGTGTTATGTTTTTCAAAAAATGTTTCGAGAATTGTAACCTCCTACCCCCTCCCCCTTTTCAATGTCAAATTTATCTATTTCTTAACGCCATTTCCAGGAAAAACAGTAAAAATGGCCAACACTGAATGGGAAGGGGAGGGGAGGACAATTAATATAGGGAGATAGGAGAGGGAGACACTGGCGACGTTAATGAAATGATAAAACTGTTCTTAAAATTTTCAAATAATAATTACAATTAAAAGAGTGGAGATTAAAGGAGCAAATAAAAACATTTCCAGCATTTCTGGTTTCTAAATATGGAATAATTTACAATAGAAAAGTGGCTTCATAAAAAATATTACATATTTTCACCAAGTGTTTCAACGAGTTTTCTCAAGATTGTCTGAAAAAATCCTATAATAATCTTGAAGAAAATTTGCGCTTAATTTGTAAAAAGCAAAATACAAATCGGAAATGTACCCTAAAAAGCTATCAATTGGTCCATTTCGCGTCAAATTGGTTAGGCAGTGTTAATTAAAAACGGACGTGGGAGAGGGGTTAGAAAATACACTGTAGTAGGATAAGAAAGCGTTTTGAAAAATATGACAATGTCCGAAAAAATTACATCAAGCTACTAAACTTCTAAAATTGTTAAAAGAAGGTTGAAGCGACCTACAAAAAAAAAACAGTTTGATGATTTATAAATGTTCAATCAGTGAAATAAGTTTGGTGGGGGCCCTGCGCCGCGGTGGGTTGGAAGCCTTTGCGAGCGAAGCGAGCATTTAGCCTGATCGCAGAACGGGTAACCCCGTGCCGTGGAGGCCATGGGCCGATAGGGTTTAAGGGGAAGCCCGTGGTGGGTTGTTTAGCATTTGTAAATTCTAATGTGGAATAATATACACTAGAAAAGTAGGTTTATGAAAAGCATTGCATTTTATGCCAAAAATCTGTTATTTTTGCTTCAACTGTTCAAATTGGTCAATTTCGTGTCAAATTGGTCAGACAGTATTAAGAGTGGAGGAGGGGGGGAGGTGGTGGTCGGTAAATACATTGAAGTTGGATAGGGGATCATTTTGTATATTATCTTAATATGAAAAACCTCCACGGTCTACCCTAAAAGTCAGGGGAAATAGTATTGAAGATTCAAACTTTAGAAAAACAACTGTAGACCATTTCAGCACGCATCGTTTTATTAACATTAGTGTATTACGCAATCAGTAAAAGGAATTGTAAGATAATATTGGAATTTGGAGAAAAAAATTAAGAGATAAATTTATTAAACCACTTTACTTGTGTTGATTTGTAGAAAGATTTCACATAATTCGCAAGTCCACCGTTCTTCCTCCTATTTCATTTCAAGAATGGATGGCATGTTTTCAATCACATGTAGCAAACGTCGCGGTGGGCTAGCGGATAACCTAAAATAAAAAACAAAACATCATTTGTATAACCTTCTAAGAAATAATGATCCATTATAATGACAATAATCCAGTCTTTGCTTTAGTAAAAGTATAACAAAATATGAAATAGGCTTTTCTTTACATTTGAATTCTCAACTGTATCAAGTTTCACTTCTAACAATGAAGTAAAATACAAGATTAGCAAATCGTTTTACTTTATGCTTCCGATTGCCTACATTGATACTCAAATATAAATTTACGTGCAGGGCAGGATGGATAGAAAAGCGAGAACTGTACATCAGGTAAGATTCTTTGTAATCGTGAATGATTACATAAATTATGGACGAATAAAGAAATGATACATATGTGAACAGAATTGGTTGTTTAATGATGTCTTATTTTTAATGTAAGGCTTTGTAATGTACAAAAAATAAAAGTTCTTCAAGCCTGTGCAGCATGGTGGTACTTGTACAAACAACGCCGAATCATATTTATGTACGTACGTTCCAGGAAGTAAAAGAAAAAAATGGACATTGGTAAGATATTTGGTAATTTGAAAATGGTAAGGAATTAGAATTAAACCAACAAACGAGCGGTCATAAGTATTTATATATTTTATGTACAGTATATACATATATTACAATATATACAAAATATAAAACTTACATTTTGGCAAACTTTTTGTTTTCCAGATATAAATGAATGCAACTCCACCACCGTCATTTGTCAGAATAGCGTTTCATGCGTGAACAGTATTGGGTCATATACGTGTACGTGCAGGGCAGGATGGATAGGCAAAAACTGTACATCAGGTAAGTTGCTGGGTAATCGTAAATTGTAACATTATTAACGAATAAAGAAACAATACGTTTATAAATAGAACTGGTTGACATATTTAAACATATTTTATTTTTACTGTAAACTTCTGTATTTTACAAAAGACAACAAATCCAAGCCTTGCCAGCATGGTAGTGCTTGTACAAACAACGCCGGATCATATATGTGTAAAATGTGGATTGGGTGAGATATGATTAGTAACTGAATGATCGTAAGGAAGGATATAAGGAAGTACAGTCTCATAAAAAGTTGAATGCAAATACAATTTGCTCCCAGCAACTTGTACTGTCTTGTCTCTTGATTTAAATATTATATTTGGGGGTAAGTCCTTACCCTACACCTTGGTAAGAAAAGTTACCTTTGTTAAGCAGAATTATTCAAGGTGACGCTGTTTGTCAGTGCGAAACAAGCAAAGCATGGAGTGATAGGGAGACCAGTTTTAAAGGTAGGTTGCACTTATATTAATAAGATATGATTTCATTTAAAGAGCAACAGATTTACAACAAATTCCAAGGTCACACTGTAATATACCAGACACCATTGTCTGTCGGTTGACTATAATTTATCAATTACTAGCGCCTTTTATGTAATTAATTTTCAATGGTAAAGCGTAATAAGTTCGCATATTTGAAGACATAAATCGTTGTTTTTTTAGATGTAAATGAATGTAACTGCAACCCTTGCCAGCATGGTGGTTCTTGTACAAACAACGACGGATCATATACATGCACGTGTGTTCCAGGAAGAAAAGGCAAAAATTGTGGATTGGGTAAGATATTATTGGTAATTGAATGATCGTAAGAAAGGATATAAGAAAGAACAGTCTCATAGAAAGTTAAATGTAACTACAATTTGCTCTCAGTAACTTGTACTGTCCTGTCTCTTGATTTAGATATTATATCTGGGGTGAGGGTGGGGGAGGGGGGGGAGAAGTTACTTTTGTTGAGCAGAATCATTCAAGGAGACGCTTTTAGTTAGTGCGAAACAAGTAAAGCATGGAATGGTAAGGAGACCAGTTTTAAAAGTAAGCTGTTCTAATATCAGTGAGCTATGATTTTATTTGAAGAGCAACGAATTTACAAAAAATTCAAGGTCATCCTGTAATACATCATACAAATTACATAAAACATGCAAAATGATGCTTAAGTTTTATAATGTGTTTTCTTGTTGGTCTGTGTTTAAACTATTTTGATGAAATGGTTTCCAACTATGATGTTTTTCTCAAGAATTTGAAGCAATTTTAATATTGTTGCCTCTGCACGTTCATATACTTTTGAAATATTCATTGGTTGATATTTGATCTGCACGGTTTACTTTTATTGTTTACCTGTAGTATTAAACATACAATGAGCATTTCGGTTAGATAGCACGGGTGTGACCTGTGACGATAAATTAAGCATTTATTCGCCTGTGTAATTCCCTCCCGGGGAAATCGTCATTATGTTTGATATATGAATAAACTGTTGTAAATGTCTCACCTTCCATTTATAATAGGTTTCCTTTTCTCAATTTCATGTAGTGAAGACGTGTGGTGAATTACGATCACCAACCAATGGTGCAATCGACTTCACAAATCGTTTTAAATACGGGAGCATAGCAACACTGACTTGTAACAATGGGTACGAACCTAATGGCGACAACTCACGTAAATGCCAAGCAAATAAAAAGTGGAATGGAAGGATTGCAACATGTTCGGGTATGTAAAATAATCTGTTATTAACGCGCTTTGAAATCAAATCCATCTTGTCAAATTATATCAAGGAAGATGGGATGTATCCACACTCCCAAACATATAATGCAACTTAAAATAGATCGTAAAAAACAGCGATAAGGACCCCGACCAATTAAATTTCTGCTCCATGCATATTATGTATAAATATTAATTTCTGCAAACATGAAAGTATGTTGAAATTTACATTACATGTTAGGACTGTAAAACTCATTGCTTAATGTAGTTTCCATACATTGGGAAACTTTGTTAATGTTATATTAAATAAGTGTAATGCGCATTGTGCAAAACAAGTAACAACTTAAATTGGCGAGTGAAATGAAAATATGATTTTATTTTTAGCCTGATCGCAAAACAAGTAACCCCGTTTGGTGGAGGCTGTTTGTCGGTTTTGTAACAAAAATAATGTCGCCAACCTCTACAGTTCTTTCTACACTCTAAAAAAAGAATGGTCAAATTTTGACCAAGTGCCGAGTAAACTATGCACCGACCCATATGTGGTCAAATTTGACCATCCAAGCTTGGTCAAATCATTTGACCACGCCAACTTGGTCAAATTGACCAACTGGGTAGTAAATTATGCACCGACCCATATGTGGTCAAATTTGACCATCCAAGGTTGGTCAAATCATTTGACCAACACAACTTGGTCAATCTGTTGACCACATTTAGTGGTCAAATTGACTCTAAAATAGTGAATTTTACTTAATACTTGGTCAAATCTTATCAGAATAAAAACACCAACAACAAAGAAATTTCAGATTGAAGCTTACTTTATTTGTAACACTCTTTTCTCAGAAATGAAACAGAGGATTGTATTATTAAACAACAGATAATCGATGTTATTAAAGAGATCAACAAACTATGCCAAAATAATATTCCTTTTTAAGCTGAAACTCATAAAAATACACTGGCATTCCAAATTTGAAATAAATACTAACTTTGGATACACCAAAATTATTACAGAGTTATAAACAACCATGCTAAAACCATCAAGGTGACTTTTAAATACTTCTTACAAAACTTTTACTCAGAAACTGCATAGTAACTTAAATTTTAGCAAGTTTAAATTTGAAAATAACATCAAAATACATAAAGTAAATAGTTAAAGAAAAATTATATGCACAAGAAAAATATCAAATCAACAAAGTCCCTGAGATCTACTATGAAAGACAGAAAAATGGTGGAATAAGCACTGGAACAACACACTCTTTCACCGAGAATGAAAACGCAGAGATTCTTAAATTGTACTCAAACGTTGGCGTCCAGGTGACAATGGAAAGATTGTAATTTTTTCAATTAGGTCAAGATGAATTTAGAAATTTTGTAAAGAAAAGGCAGGTATACCCTCCATAACAAGCGATCCATGAATTTTATAGGGCATTACTGAAAGCTTGCATTCAAACTTGTCCTATTTAATAACTTATACACATAACTTGAAATATTTGTTTAGGTATTATGGACAAAGAAAATAATACATTTTTTCATCTAATACTGAAAAGCACATGAAATGCTTAGTAAAACAAGATCTTGCAATCAGAATATCTACGCTACAGCTAACTAAGCTATGAGGACTTTAAACAAATGTAAATATTGCTGATATTTACACAGAAAGTCTTATTAAATGAGTTACTTCATTTCAAAGATATCACTAGTATGCTGAAAAGTGACTAATCAAGCTTTTTAAACACACTGCTGAAATCTTTTAAAGGTAATAACTCATATAGAGAAATATATGTCAACATGATTTTGACACCAATTTATTCCTTTGGAAGGTCCTTTACCATATATATGAAAGTGATATTTAAAACTCTTAATATAAACCAACATAAAATACCCGCTAAAATAAAAGAAGCAAAAATACCTAACACACCAGGGGAGACAATAACTACATGTTCAATCCTTTTCAAGATAGGTACGAAGAGTCCGTACTGCAGGGAAGTTACTATTTTTCTCTTACCGTCCGTGAGTTGAAAAAGAAGTTCTGCACAAATTCCAACGTGTTGTGACATTGCTTAGAGTAGTGTAGGTCAAACAAGTAAAAGCCTTAAAAAAGACATCAACGGCTTTAAGTAGTGAGGGCTGTTCTAAGGCAGGATCGTCAACAATCAAAAATACTTGACTTGCAGAGAAACGCGATCCTAGTATAAGAAAAAAGGGTTGAATGCTTCTCTCCATCAAATTAAACCATTTCCAGATTGGTTCCAATCTGTAAATATAAGGAAAAATTAGTTACAATTTGAATTCAGAGTAAAATGCTAAAAGTGTAGAAATCTATGCTGACCAATACGTAAGTAACATTACGTAAAACTTCTTGAATACACAATAAAAACAATGCAAGTAACAAACATTTCTGCCAAGATTTGAAAAACATTGTGCAGCTTTGGATTATGAATAATCATACACTTGCCAGATGGCAGAAAATTCTGAAAAAAATATGATCCTCTTGAAGCATCAATTAAATTAAGAAAACCTAATTTTATTGTACAATCATTTGTATCTGTGAAACTAGAATGCTTGATGAAGACTGATCTATGCTCCTTTTAATCACAGAGGTGCAAGAGAATATGCTGTAGCTGTCAATATTCCTTGATATTTAGAAAGGTGAATCCCTCTGAGTTTTTGTATATGCCAAAAACATAAAATGAAAATAATTGCAAATTAAATGTGTTTTTTTCCTATTCATATTTGTGACATGGTGACAAGACTAAGTGACATCCATATCTTATCGAGTAAATCCTGTTTAGACAGACAGTCCAATTTGCATTGAATCATACAATACTAGCCACCGGATATCTGAAAACTTTGAATGCCTTTTTTGTAAAAAAGAAAAAATCATGTCCTTCGTTGAATTAGGGAGAATGTTTTGCTCTTCATGTTTTTAATTAAAAATATGTAAAGTAAGTTTCATCAAAATACCTTGGTCGTGCAGTAAGTGTATTGCGATCCATGGTTAGGTTATTTTCTTTAAAAATTTGTCTCAAAAAGACTAAAAATCATGAAATTTTGCAACTTTTACCAAAAAAAAAAATGGATATTGATGGATAGGGGCAGACAAAATTCGACCGGAATTGGATACTAGAAGTTAGGCCTGGTACAGGTACTAGAACACAATTTGTAAAAGTAATATTTGTATTACCTGATGCTGATCACAAATTTGAAAAGAAAAAATCAAGAAATTGTTTTACCATACCATTTGGTTCACAGTTTATAAGACAAAGTGCCCATATTTTAGATTTATTTGACTTCGATTTTGAATGTACATTCCCTTTTCTAAGACTGTGCTGACATGTAAAGTCAATGCTGACATCATGCTGACCTTAATATGTTACTGACAAAACTGGGAAGATTACCTTACTGATATTTCTTTTCTTTTATATCTTTGTTACTGTTAATTTTCTGGTACCCAGATAGGGTCCAGTTCACGGTTTTCATTGTTTTTGCTATCTAACTCGGGCCTTATTCCAGGAACATTGCCATTTATGTAGACTGCTGACCTTCACACAGTGCATAAACAATCATTCCATGGTGAGGTAAAAATAATTTTGTGAAAATATCACACTGGATACAAAACCTCAACCTGTATAATATATATGTATCTAACCTGGTAAGCTTTTCTTGGCAACTGGCTGCTTCTGAGACTTAACGGCCCTGACTTTTCCTGTTCTCTTCCGTACATTTCTCAACCGCTGTTCGAGATAACCAGAAGAAGAATGGCTTCCTCTGCCTCTGGAAAACCATGCTTCCTGTTAAAATAAGAACATTCTCAAAAATGTAGGCCAGATAATTTTAGTTTTGATTTTACAAGAATGACAAAGTCTACATGGTAAGCTACTGTACATTAAAGGATTAAAATGTAAAAGCACACTACAGTTCAACACCTACCTGTAATGCAGTGTTAACATTAAGGTGCGGGATTCCGCACATAGTGTCAAATTCCCAAACAAAAAAATTACGAAGGAAATTCCTGCCAGAAAACAATTCCAAGAAAATGCTAAAAAATACCCCCTCCCTCCCCAAGGTCAAATGTGCAATTTTCTAGCATTTTTGGTGTTATCCTTAGGTCTCTTATTGTATTCTGTTATTTCTCTAAATAGACAAGCCCCTTCCCCCCCTCCCATGAAATTAGATTCATGCAACTTCTGTGAGTAAATTCCCACAAAAGCAATAAATCAGTACACAAACAATCATTTCTTCATTAACAAAAACTTGATTGCATTTTTTTCGACTTTTATTCTGTAGGAAAGCTATTTCATAAATTATTGAAACAAATTGCTATTACAGATTTCAATTGAAGACAACATATTATATACAAGGTTTTCTCCAAATCTATACCACTGTTTTTTTAATCTATAAAAACATCCTCCCAGACATTATTAGTGAGAGTATTTGGAATTAATTAAGGTGACACCGTAAATTGTATGCATATTTCTATTTCTAAATTCTACTGTAAAAAATAATAACACAAAAAGAAAAAGAAATGTATAATTTAAGCCTTGAAATCCATCATACAGTAGATGCCATTAGTAATGTGTACTGTTTTGAAATGCTTTGCAAAATTGTCCAATTCTTTTTCTGCACAGTGTAATTCTGTTAAATGTCCACTGTTTTAAAATGCTATACACAATTCCCATTCCCTTTGCTGCACACACAGCACAATTATATACAAAGAACAAATGAAGTAAACAGGATATAAACTACCAAGACTTCCACGACACCTAGCAACATACACAACAACAAGGCAAGAAACAAAGACACTGTTGTGGGTTGCATGATTTGCATATTCAGTGAGGTACGATGTTAGCCTATGACCAATTTGATTTGCATATTTTCTGCATTTGTTTTTATCTCAGACATGCCTAAATTATGACTAAAGATGTACAAAAGTGGTTAAAACGAGAAGCCTAGGCCTATTTCATGAATAGCTTTAGATTTTGTTTACATTGGGTCAGTCGTAATTAATTCATTTTGAACCTAACTAGACCGAATATCAATATAACTATGATTCGAAATTTGAACCAAATTCCTAACGTTATTCTTAAATCCAGGATAGCTTAAACTTGGTCAAATTGACCCAAATCAAAGCATAATACGAAAAAATAGCGCAGCAATGCTAATTAAACTACGCGAAACTATCAAATGTGCCTGCATTTGTCAGTATACTTCAGAGAGTTTTTCAAAGGCAAAGTCACACTCAAGGAGTCTTAACGTATCTTAACGTACTATACCGCACTGGCGCTACCTTGCAAAATAACATTAGACTAGCAGTGTGTATAAGTAACGACGAAACTGCTCAAAAATTCAACGAACAAAATCCACTCACCGGAAACGTTTCTTTCAACGCATTTAAGTTCCATTCCTCAAGTTTTCTTGCAGCAAAATCCACCATCTGCAATAAATATGTGTTACTTAAGGTTGAAATTCACGCGAGTTTTCCATCAAGTCTCAAGATGGCGATGGTCAGCGGTACTGGTTTTGTGATATTACGTAAGTGCCTGTGGTTAAGCCAATGAAAACACGTATATTTTCTGACCACGTACTGTGGTCATGGTCATCTCCCTGGTATGACCACAGGATGTGAGATGTTTGACTACACTGTGGTCAGATCGCGGGAAATTTGAGCGGACCAAGCACAATGGTCAGATATCTGACCAACCTTTTTTTAGAGTGTATACGAATTTCGATTAAATAGTAATCCTAATGGCTTTAAAGCAAATCAAAAGAACCACATAAACTTGCCTACAGTTATGTTCTGTCTGAACTGAAATAGATCTTTTCTGTCACGAGACATTCCCATGTATGTTACCAGTGAAATTCATTCAATATCTACCAACCATTGGTGTAAATTTGATTCATTTTAT
>JAIGNY010000706.1:0-50231 GCA_020152595.1 Chiridota heheva | reverse complement strand
TTCAGAATGAATAGAAGACTTTTAAAACGTGACATGTGTGGGTGGGTATCTTTCTTATATAATTCCCAGTTGCCACACCCAAGCATTAGCATCCTGCTGAGTCAAATGAGGATGATTCTGATAGACGATAGTACCTTTGATCAGTCAGACCTCCCCACTTTTTTAGAAACAACGTTATCAAGGTCGCTCGCTGTCCTCCACCTTTTGGAAGTTGACATAAAACTGTCAATATTCACAATTCGATCCCCCAACCCCCGAACTTTAGGGAGGCTGCCTATGCTGTATGATCCGACATTTCACATCTTTGCCCGATTAAGACTGGTGACCCAAGAATCATGTTGTCAGATTGTCAGCATCATACCGAATTGAGAGGATATGATTTTTATTTCACGCCGGGTCGGGCATGGTTGATATGTATCTCTGATTTAAACAGTACTTTCGGCATTTTACATCCCTGCCCAACTAAGATCGGTGTCTAGGTCATATATGATGCTGTCAGCTTGTCAACGTCATGCCGAGTCAAAAGACCGAGGACATGATTCTGATATCTAGCCGAGGCAAGAATGATTTAGATATTGGCCTATCTCAAATAGTACCACGGCATTTTACATCTCTGCCCGAAAGTATGTTGTTGTTAGCATAATGCCGAGTCGGGAGACCGCGGAAATGATTCTGATATCTAGCAGAGTCGGGCATGACTTTTTTTCATATTATTATATCCAACATTCTACATCTTTGGCCAGCCAAGATCTGTGTCTGGCCGAGTGTGTGTAAAATAACGATGATATTTGCAGAAAATTTTCGAAAGTGTGTTGTCTTTTTGCAAAGAAACAAAAACCTAAACCCTATTCATTTTCGTTCACCATTTCTCTTCCACGTCTTTTTTTTGCCCGACGAAATAGTCAAAATTGGAATTGCATTACAAAAAAGACTCAATTGTTTAAGGTGCATAATGATAATTGTAGTTATTTTTCTGTTCTGTTCTTGTAATCAGGTCATTGAAAATACATTCATACACAAAAAGACACTTTAAAAAAGTTCTCTATTATCGCCTATAGCATATTTACCGTTCACCTGTCCGTCCTACTGTTTGTCTGTCATTCCAGTTACTGAAAAGACTGGAATTTTGACTTTTTTGTGTCTCGCTTGGAAAGAAATTTATAAAGTGGGGACTTTAGTTCAAAAGAAAATAAAGCAATAGATATCTACATTAAATAGAAACCGAATCGCAGAATAGGACCTCTCGTCTTAATACAAATTGAAATTAGAATGTTCTCGCATGAAAAGAAAACAATAAAGTGGTGTCTCGAAAAGAGATGGACTAAAAGATCACAGGTGAGGATGGCCTTTGCTTTTGTTCTTCAGTAAAATTTAGCTTGCTAAAGACTGCTATTTTGAAATTATTTTGGAGAATAATCAATGCAAACAGCTTTTTTTTTCTGTTTACGCCCCTCCCCCCACAAAAATAAAGACATACACCCATACATATCCAAAATGTTGGCTACACTTTTAAAGGCCTGTGATCACCTTTTCAGATCTACTATGATTTTCCAGTCTGATTTTTTTGGAATAATAATCTGAATCCAACTACTCTCTCCACCAATTTGCCCATCTGTACGTTCACTGATAGGGCATCGGCGGAATTTGAAGGGGCACTTTTATCCGAATTTGTAACTATTGTATGTTGATTTTTTGCATCTTAGCGTGAACTTGTAATTTTGCATCCCCTCCCCCACACAAACACATACACACACACACACACACATACACACACATATATATATATATATATATATATATATATATATATATATATATATATATATATATATATATATATATATATATATATATATATATATATATATATATATATATATATATATATATATATATATATATATATATATATATATATATATATATATATATATATATATATATATATATATATATATATATATATATATATATATATATATATATATATATGTGTACCTACATACACACACGTATATATATATATATATATATATATATATATATATATATATATATATATATATGTGTACCTACATACACACACGTATATATATATATATATATATATATATATATATATATATATATATATATATATATATATATATATATATATATATATACCTACATACACACACACATCTATATGCCTACACACACACACACACACACATATATATATATATATATATATATATATATATATATATATATATATATATATATATATATATATACATATATATATATATATATATATATATATATATATATATATATATATATATATATACCTACATACACACATATACATATATATATATATATATATATATATATATATATATATATATATACCTACATACACATATATATATATATATATACATATAATATAAATATATATATGTATGTATGTATGTATGTATGTATGTATGTATGGTGTATGCATGTATGTGTGTTTGTGTTCGTATCCTGCATGGCATGAATTTTCTATAGCAATTATCATCCCATAAACTGATAAAGAAAGGTTTTCTCTTGTTTTTTATAAAGTTCATGTATGCCGACATATCTATTTATTTCTATGCTTTTTCCATAATGTCCTAAGTAAAAAACATTGGTTAATTTATGACAATTTTAAGAAGCTTCAGTACAGTAGCAACGCCGACCAATCAATTATACAACCATCAATGTAGATTGAGTGGAAAAGGCACATTACTCTTCTTAGGAACATCTTTTTATGGAAACAACCATTTACGATTAGGGTCAAACTTTGCAACTGACCGCCAATATCAATACAAATTCGGCCAATTTGAGACTACGCCGTTAAATTACGCCGTTAAATTTATTTACCTTCTGTGGTGTAGCGGTTATTAAACCTGTCTACAGACCACGAGGCCCTAGGTTTAAGCCTGGGTTGGGAAGACACGCCAGTGACCACAACTGGTTATCAAAGGCCGTGGACATTGACTTGGTTGTCGATGTTTTGTCTGTCCGTACACCGTACCTGTGTTCTCGTCCAGGTCGTATTAAGCGTTTCGTGATAGCATTGTTACTATCATAACCGATTACGCAGGCGACGACCCTGTCATTGTAATTGTGTGTTCACTCGTCGTCGTCGTCACGGCCAAGGGCAAACCTATACGGTCAAATTTGAGCAATTTGGCCGTGGAACGGCCAAATGGCAGTTTTGGTCGTGGCTATTGCAACCAGGCATAAGGGAGATGCCATTTAGAAATGGCAACTCCCATGAGTACTAGTAGTGGGTCTTATTCACAGGGTAGCCCTGCGAATTATACGCACGTCTTATTCGCAGGGCAGCCCTGCAAATTGTATTACACGTATAGTACGTCTTATTCGCAGCTGCTAGCAATTTTAAATCATAACAACTTTGACAAGAAAATCAGACAGTGAGCAAAAAGTCGATAAATTACAGCTGAAAAATTAGCAGGAAATATAATAAATTTAGAATTTCATCAGCAAGTTGCACCCCCCCCCCCCTTCCCCTCCTCTCTTCTCCCCCTCTCCTTGGTAGATAATAGTATATCAGCAGTGGGTGCAGGCCTACTAAAGAGATCCTTTTGGGATTTTCAAAGTGACACAAAGGTTTTTTTTAATAGAGTTCGAAGGGAACTGATGTGTTTCTCAAAAAGATTTCCTTCAATGTTTCCTATTGGAAAATTGGACTACCTCAAAGGGTTGACCTAAACGGTTTCTCAAAGTGATCCAAACAAATTTCTTAAAAGTTCTTAACAAAAATTTGCGGACTAGCTCAAAGGGATCTTCCAAGGGACCACGGGAGTAAGGCCTAATACCCCGCGGTCTGAAAAAAGTGTCCCTTAGGGCAGGGAGAACAGCCGCCCCCTAGCCTGGGTCCTAAGGGCCTGTAAATGCCGTTATAACATACGGGCCCGTAGGACTGCACTCACCCCTGGCCCGTAGGATCCTAGCTACGCCATTGAGCTTAACCTCCCCTTCGAGCTTGGACGGCGAGTTACCTGACTCCTCGTGGCCATAGACTTCAGAATAAAGCAGCCATATTAGCAAGGTCCGAATATGGCGAAAAACGGCTCTTGCAAGTAATACAAGTACATTACCATTTTGCAAAGATACGATGGTATTGCGCAATCTATGTCATATCAATACCAAATTTTTTAAATGTTCATTTTTTTCTGTAGTGGCCCTCAGAAGGCGACAGGTCTAGGATAGTAAACTCTAAGCTCAAAACCCGCCATCTTTTAATTGAGAATTATTTTGTCAATTTCATTTAATTGAGAGAAATTGGACTTCAAATTAAGTTCTAGTTATTGAAGATTGTATTTTAATGGTTACGACGCTACAATAAATTTCAGCATTGCTAATTTAAAAAAAAATATGGCGTTGTTTTTATTCGCAAAAATCATGTAAACTGGAGGAATGCAGACGATAAGTTTCGCTGCCAATCCGATATTTTAATAGCCACCTCCAAAACGTGATATGAAGAATGGTATCATTTAGGTATTTTTACTGTTTCAGAAACATAATAGAAAATATTCATTACACCAAAATATTTTTTGAAGAGCCACAAAGAAATAGTGAAGGAGAATGATATTATTTGAAATGATCGAGGCTAGTCTAACTGGAAACTTCAACAGATAAGTTAATAAATTGTTAGCGTGGGTACGTACGTCACTTTCCATCTGCTGAAGTAATCTTGCAACCTGAATCTGAATCTGAATAGGTTATGGTAAAGGTAATGGAAACATACTAGCATAGCGCACATTACTATATTAAGATTGAATGGTGCTTTGCAAATTTACAGGTGAAGTAGGCAAAAATCCTTCTGGACATGAATGACAATTGAGCGTAATAAGTATGAGGAAAAGGCAGTAAACAAGTTTAGTATAGGCTAAGTTTAGCTTTGAAACAGTTTAGACTTGGATAAATGTATATCGCTGTCAGGTGGTCTGGCGGTAAAGCATTTCAATCTATTAGTATTTAGGCCTATGCAGTTAGGAAAAGAAGTATTTATTTATAGACTCAGATTCCTCAAAGTCTGTATGTATTTTAAAGAAAGTTTATCTAATTTTTTCACTATGTAAATTATTTTTCTTTAAAATTTCTTCAGGTGGTACCTTCCTAGATTCAGTTTTACTACTTTTTTTGGACATATTCCATAGTTTTTAAGCCACAAAATTGCAGGAAAACATATGATAGAATACATAAAGACTTTGCGGAATCTGAGGCTATGACATCATAACTAGTCTTGATTTCAGTCGTTTCTACACAAATGATACCAAACTCTAGACTTAAATATCTCCTTAACGAAATTTTGGACTGCTTTCTTCACCATTTTGTTTCTTTTTACGTCCTTTTTCATATGAAATGAACATGCGTGACCACTGAACTAATCAAGAATTCGTTGTGAATGATTAGATACCAGTTTCTTAATTGAGTGTTCACATTATATTATACAATCTGACAATGGCGAGTATAAGATTGAGGCTGAAGGTAGGAACATGAATATACATGAATGAATAACACCTTCAGTGTAGTTCATGGTGTAGGCCTACATTTAATTCTTTAAGTTAAAATACATTCATTTTGAGGTATCGAATATTTAGATCTGTGATATTACTTTTCTCATCGCCTTTAGCACGAGTATCGGATTCAGGCTGAAATGAATATTCCGAGGTTGAATGACATTTTTCAGCATAGCCGTTTGGATAATCGTCCAAGTTGCAAAGTTCAAGATGCAAGTTTCATGAATACATAAGATGTGGTTTGATATTTAGGTTCTTGGTAAATTCAGTTTTATTTGAAAGTAGCCTTAAAAGTATTTCATATATCATGCAGTGGTGGTGCTATAGGCACCATAAACTTGGAATTTGGTGACTTTACAAACAGATAAACGAGACAATGCAAGGTCAATGGCGGCACCAGGATTTTGGTCATGTGGGACAAGAAGGGCAAATGCCTCTCATGGGGGAAAAACATGCCACTTTACAAAAATTGTCTTGGGGTAAGTGGGGCTGTCTCCTATAGCGCTGCCACTGGAAGGTCTGAACTCATCTCTTTCCCTCAACAGCTCGGATTTAGACTTACCTCACTTTCATTCTTGGAGGGAAGTGTGGGAGACCAACCTTCAGGCTGTGGCACCGACACTGATTAAATGAATTCATTTACTTAGAACTGAAGTTGAAGATCAGTTATTTTCTTAAGAATATAAATAAGCGGCGTAGGCAGTCCTGTGCAAGATTGAATTATGCGTGCGGCTAAATGTCTTCAAAAAATATAATACTCAGTCCTGTGCAAGATTGAATTATGTGTGGGGGCTAAACGTATCAAAAGTTCGTTTGTTTGATGAGAGTTTAAAGGCACCACAACAGCAAGGGTCAAATTGTGCCTGAAAGTTAGATCATTCCAGAATATAAATAAGCGGCGTGGTCAGTCCTGTGCAAGATTGAATTATGTGTGGGGGGCTAAATGTCTTAAAAGAATATAAATAAGCGGCGTAGTCAGTCCTGTGCAAGACCGAGTTATGTGTAGGGGCCAAATGTCTTCAGTAAGACACACACGATTTTGATGCTGCTCTTTCAAAAGTTAGCTGAATGCCACCAGCAATGGCATAACTATAGGGAGGGGAGGGGGAAGGGAAGGCAGTCCCCCGGCGTCGCCCTCTAAGTGTGACCTGTGAAAAAATATACCATTACACCTATATACTATAAAGGCCCTGCAAGCCCCCTCGCCCATAGTGCCCTCCTAGCTACGCTACTGGCCGCCAGTTAACACCCCGCTCCCCCATTATCAGACCCTGTAATATAATATTGATATAAATGTCCATTCATCAATGGCAAAATTTCTTATTTTTCATTGTTAAGTGCTGGATCTTTGCTGAATGTTCTATGCCACCTTTTGTGCTGGATCTTTGCTGAATGTTTCATGCCACCTTTTGTGCTGGATCTTTGGTGAATGTTTTATGCCACCTCTTGCGCTGGATCTTTGCTGAATGTTCAATGCCACCTCTTGCGCTGGAGCTTTGCTATGTTCCATGCCACCTTTTGCGCTGGATCTTTGCTGAATGTTTAATGCCACCTTTTGTGCTGGATCTTTGCTGAATGTTTTATGCCACCTCTTGCGCTGGATCTTTGCTGAATGTTCAATGCCACCTCTTGCGCTGGAGCTTTGCTATGTTCCATGCCACCTCTTGCGCTGGATCTTTGCTGAATGTTCAATGCCACCTCTTGCGCTGGAGCTTTGCTATGTTCCATGCCACCTTTTGCGCTGGATCTTTGCTGAATGTTTAATGCCACCTTTTGTGCTGGATCTTTGCTGAATGTTTAATGCCACCTTTTGTGCTGGATCTTTGCTGAATGTTTAATGCCACCTTTTGTACTGGATCTTTGCTGTATGTTCTACAGTATGCCACCTTTTGTGCTGGATCTTTGCTGAACGTTCTATGCCACCTTTTGTGCTGGATCTTTGCTGAATGTTTAATGCCACCTTTTGTACTGGATCTTTGCTGTATGTTCTACAGTATGCCACCTTTTGTGCTGGATCTTTGCTGAATGTTCTATGCCACCTTTTGTGCTGGAGCTATGCTGAATGTTCAATGCCACCTTTTGTACTGGTTATTTGCTGTATGTTCTATATGCCACCTTTTGTGCTGGATCTTTGCTGAATGTTCTATGCCACCTTTTGTGCTGGATCTTTGCTGAATGTTCTATGCCACCTTTTGTGCTGGATCTTTGCTGAATGTTCTATGCCACCTTTTGTGCTGGATTTTTGCTGAATGTTCTATGCCACCTTTTGTACTGGATCTTTGCTGAATGTTCTATGCCACCTTTTGTGCTGGATCTTGGCTGAATGTTCTATGCCACCTTTTGTGCTGGATCTTTGCTGAATGTTCTATGCCACCTTTTGTGCTTGATCTTTGCTGAATGTTCTATGCCACCTTTTGTGATGGATCTTGGCTGCATGTTCTATGCCACTTTTTTGGAGTAAATTGTCAAATTTACCTTTAAGAAGAAATAATTTAAAAAAATTACAGAATGGATCGAAGAATTGTTGCCAGTGAAGAAATTGAAACATTTATGTTAAATGTTCCTTTGTTTAAATCTTATTGAACAGCATATTATATCAAGAGTAGTGGAAGGCCTGATTAGCATATAATGCCTGTGGAATGTGTAAATTGCCTGTGGAGTGTGTAAAAAGCTGTAAATTATGAAACAAAAACCAAAAAGATGAAAAGAGAGCAATGTATTTTATTATTTTAATTGAAAAAAATATATTTCGGTTTAAAATTTGCCTGCACTTTCTTGTCTTTATCTACAAATATCTAAACACAAATGCTTGTATACTCTACCTACATGCATAGTAAGCACAAGTTAAATACATTGATGGAGGGTATGAGAAAATCCTGAAGAATTATTACTTGTGAAAATAGAAGAAAGACAATTTGTATATCATTACTTATTTTGTCTCTTAAGCTACATTGTCTACTGCCCGATAGTGGGCATTGCGTGTTTGATACACAAATCTCTTAATTTCATAAATTAAAAAAAAAATAAGTTTCCGATTTATGGCTGATTAAATAAACATTTTCAGGTGTGAACTTAATAGATGAAACACAGCTCATGAGCTTGGAATAGATGTATGGCCCCAAAAGGAATCAAGCTTGCTTGCCTAAATAAAATTATCTAATTTTTTGTTTTTCTTTCCTGATTTGATCAATTGTGGATACCATACTTGGTAATGTACAAGCAATCTACGTCTTTTATTTCCAAATTTCCAATTATTTTTCAGCGTCAGGGGTATTTTCCAATCTGCCACTCTTTCCCTGTTCCATTCGCTTATAAATTCTGGTCATTAAATTCAGTCATTAGACTGTTACAAAGTTTCCCCATCGAGTACAGGTAAACTGCACAAATTTCTCTGTCATTTTACACATTTGAATGGAAAATAGCTTGGGTCTTTTGGATTGGGGGCATGGCCTCATAAAACAAACACATGTTAAAGCCTTGCTTATTGTTTAGTTTGGATGTGCTCGTACATCCTTGGTTTCACATCATATGATTGGCACATTTTCAGACAACCTATTAAGAAAGGATGTACAATGTTAGAGTATAATTATTGGGAATATTGCAAAGAATAAATTGCTTCTTAAATATACTATTAAATGACTTTAGACCATAAGTATAATTTTTTTTTATGCAAAACTTGACTTGAAAATGGCAACTCCCCATTTCATCTTCCTTTGATATCATCTTCACTACCCTTTTGAACATTTTAGTGATAAAGTTGAGCTTCAACATCATTGATGTTCAGGTTTGCTATTTTTATAGTTTGCAATTAAAGTGCTATTTACACATCCATAAACCTTCATCATTTCATCCATTTTTTCAGTAAAACATAGTAACATTTCACTAAGTGTAAGCTCTACTGTGGCTTTCAAAGAGAATTTGTTTGAACTCAATTCTGGACAATTATAAACAGCTCCTTTGTATCCTGGGAGTAAGTGGTACTGACTATCATATTAATTCCCTCTTGGATGAACTTTTTACTTACAAGTAAAAGGTAAAGATTCCCTAGTGCAGAAGCAGCATCTTTTATAACCTTTCAGTTTGGCACTTTTAAAGCACTAGTTTAATGGTCAAGCATGTCCATCTTATATAAAAGAGAACTTCAAAAGAAACAAAATGGTGAAGAAAGCATTCACAAATCTTATTCCGTGAAGGAGATATCTAAGTTTAATGCTCTATCTTATCTGTGTAGAAATGCATTGTGTACTAAGTGTACTATGGAAGGTTGGTATCTTCATCCTTACATTGTTACAACTTTTATGTATTTTAAAGAAAGTTTATAAAAAAAAAATCATAATCTAAAGTATTTTGTATTGTTTACTTTCTTCAGGTGGTACATGCATATTATAAATACCCTTCCTAGATTCACTTTTATTACTTAGATAAGGTAGTAAAGATATGCATGGGAGAATTTGCCTACTGAAAGTTGGGGATAAAGTCAGAAGAGGCTGGGGTGGCTAAACCACAAAATCATGATAAAATGCAAAAATTCACCATATAATAGATACATATTTAAGAAAAAGTAGGGGGGGGGGAGGGGGTGGGGGAATTGCCCCATTTTCCCCTCAAATCCTACCTATGGTGTCAGAGTCTCATTAGAAATAATCTCTTGGCTGTTTTAAAATGACTGGAGTAAACCTGACTGTAATATTAATCTACGATATATAGTATGCTCTTCAGTTATATCAACACTGAATAGGAGCACAAAACATATCAAGATCCATGACCATCAAGACATGTGTACCTTTATTAATTTTAGAGCTAATTATTCAAATATTTTCCCCTCTTTTAAGATGGGGTGCGGGGGAAGGAAAAGCCCTGCTCCTATTGGCTACGCTGCTATTTCTAAAACAAAATTCTAAGCAAGACCTCCAGAAAGGTTGAAATCCCTGAGAAGGTCGAAGGCTGATTCCTTCACATCTCATCAAACAGATCACTTGCATCATCCATGTCAGCGCTCCTCCCGCGTCTTCCACCTGAAGGAGTTTTCCGAGAAGTTTGCATTTGGTTTGAGAGCTGTCTTGGTGTTGTTGGAGTACTATTGTGAAACAAAAATAAGAAGACACTAAAAACGTTAAACACAAATAATTCCCTTCTTTTATTCGTTAGATAAAGAGTTTTGATTTCTAGTGCGCATACAATTTTAAACCAATCTGTGTATGAAGATAAATCATAGTACCAGTGTTCACACTAAAGCTCAATTTTTTTTTTATGTTGGGGGGGGGGGAGATTTCTCCCCTTGTGTATTTTTGGGTGAGGGGGAGTTTGAAGAAAAAGGGGGGCGATTTGAAATGCTAAAATCTTCCAACATACAAAGTTTTCTTTGACGTCCATTACTTATTGCTAAGCATTTCCTTCACTCTAATGTTTCTTGCTGAAATCTGTATACATGTATGTACAGAAGAAAAAGAAAAGTTAAATAGATCTGCAAAACCAAAGGTAAGAACTGCTTGTGTGTCTTATTGTAGCACAATAAGAATAAATTTACATTTAAAAAATATCACCAATCTGAAGAAAACAACTACACTTGTTCTTTAGTCAATTGCAGCAGAGGCATTCCTCCCTCATTGCCTTCCCTTTGTTGTCTTTTTATTGTTCATCAGTAAAGAAAAATGATTAAAAAAGCCTAAAAGTAAGGGTTGTTATTTAGTAAAGTTTAACTTTGCTGCAGTACATTGTCTTATAAGTCACATCATTCCCATCATCACTGTATGGCATACACCACATACACTACACACTATACAATCTAGCAGAGGACATGATTGTGTTACTACTGTATTTGAGTGTTGTATTTCATCATGCATCACAAGTCATATTCATCGCATATTTCGTAACACCAACTATCGACAGCGTGAACATCGGCAGATACTCTGAGTGAGAGGCCTAGCTGTACTGGGACTGTTTTTCTCTTCTTTTTGCCCACTGACATCATTGTAGAAACACGTTTTTAATTTCTATGTTTTCTTTTCACATTTTAGCGTGTTTTATAATTAAATTAATGCTCAACGATCATGGCCTATTTGAGTTAGTTTTTGGTCATTCATTTTTTTTTTGGGGTGGTTGGAATTTTCCCCTAACAATTTATTATCATTATTGTTGTTGTGCTTCTTCTTTACGGGAAAAGAGAAAGAATGAGGGGGAGGAGGGGAGATTTGATTATTTTTTGCGGCAATCCCGCATCTTAATGTGAATACTGCCAAGTACAACAGTAACAAGCAGTACAGTATTATTGAACAAATCTAATGTTTTGTCACATTTTGTAAAAAAGTCAAGTAAACTAATCTATTTTAAGAAACTTTTTGCAAAAGTGGTTTCATGACTTCTCCCAATAGTATATTGTCATAGGCGACCAGGGGGAATGCCCTAAATTGATGGATGGACCTACCCCTCCCCTCAAATCCCATCTGCACATATTTAAAAACTATTTATTCACATTGGTAGCCACACATCTTTGTCCCACCCCTTTCCTCTGTAAAATTGTTATGCTGGCTAAACTGCCACACTCACCCTCTCCCTCCTCTTACAGATGGCACTTTTAGAATGGATGGCTAAACTGTTTATTCACATTGGTAGCAACACATCTTTGTCCCACCCCTTTCCCCCTGTAAAATTGTTACACTGGCTAAACTGCTACACTTACCCTCTCCCTCCTTTAACAGATGGCACTTTTGGAATGGATGGCTTGCTGGGCGTGACATCTGCCTTTGGCGCTGTCTGCCTTTTTCTCCTAGTTTTGGAATAGAAATTAGACGTACTTTACAAATCTGAATACTAAATTTACAAAAGTAGCATAGCATTAAAAATTGCTGAAAATGATGTCTTTTCCAGCTACTTCTTAAATGGACGAACAGTGAAAAATTAAAAAACAAGAATTTGGACATAGTAGGTATTGTGTTAGTAGTATAATTAAAAAAAGAAAACAAATGGATGTGAAACATAGTCTAGCTAGCTCAGAAAATCTGCTTGAATAGGTTTAGTGGTCATTACATCCGCATGCAAAACCTCCTGTTTATTGACCTTTGACCTACATATTGACCTCTGGACCTGTTTCTTTACCTTCTTCCCTTGGTAGCTGCATTCTCCTCTTCAGCTTCGGCTAGGATCAGTGAGTCATCTCTGTCATACGTTGGTGCATCAGCTTTTGCTTTCTTTGGTCGTTTTCTTGACACCTTGTAAAATAAGTATAAGATCAAAATGCAAAATATGAAATAACACACTGGCTATTAAAACACTCCTTACATCTTGAAAATTCATATGTGGAATAATGTCAAATGTAGATTAGAAATTATTTTGAATTTTCCAGAAAGGTTACCTCCTTTCTGTTATGGCAAGTAAAAGGGGCACTTAAAATAATTGAGATCATTCATCTTCATTTTAAGCAGACATCACAAATGATACAAATCCCCTCGCAACTAATAACACACCTTCCATCCTCTGCCCCACATACCTTCCACTCTCTGTTCCACACACCTTCCACCCTCCGTCCCACATGCCGTCTAACCCTCTCTGCCACATGCCACACATACAATAGGTTTTAATATTCAAAAGGCTTTTATACCGTGGCATTCTATTAGGACCACAGCAACAAAAAATAAATACACTTGAGATAAAATACATGACTAAGACAGGAACTGAAAGAGGAAAAAAAAGCAAGTATTATGACTGAGGAAATAATAGGATTTCAATGTTTTCTTAAAAACCGTTAAAGAGTTGGATGTACGAATGCTAGGGGTAAGTGGTTCCAGAGGTTATAGGTGCAATATGAAAGAAATCTTTGTCAGCTGCAGATTTAAGTGACCATCTATTCATACTTTTTTCTTTTAAGCAGGTTCTGTCTGATGCGGAACGCAAACCTTCGCGTCTAAGGTGAGGCAGTATTATGTTAGCAGAGAGATAAGCTGGAGATGAACCTGTGAGGTATTTGTAAACATAGAACATAGCCTTATCAAATATTCTTTCCTTGACAGGTAGCCAGTGTAATGTTTTATCAGTGGGGGATAAATGGTCATCTTTGTTTGTGCGGAAATCAAGCTTGGCTGTCCAGTTTTGTAAACGTTGCAATCTAGCAATGTCAGATGCCTTGGCACCCAGAAGCAGGACATTGCCATACTCCAGTCTGGAGAGAATGAGTAAGTGCACAACACTATTACAAGTATCAAGCGACGGATATGACGGATATGAGAAATGTTGCGAAGATGAAATGAGACACAACGAGAAAGTGTTAAAACTTGGTTTGACATTAAGATCTGACTATCACAATTAATCCCAAGGTTCCGCACAGTCTCAGAAGGTGTTATGGTGTCCTCACCTACTATATCTGTGAGCTAACAGGAAGCTGCTGACAGGAGGCATGGAGCGCTGCTGATAGGAGGCATGGAGCGCTTGTTGTGATTTAATAAGGCAACAAAAAAACTCTTTGTCTTATTGTTATTAAGTTTCAACATATTGGTTGTCATCCAGGACTGAAGTCAGTAATGCACATGGTAAGCATGGATAGTGCTGACTGGATGGAAGAGTTATCAATAGGGTCAAAATTGAAATAAAGCTGAATGTCATCAGCATATAAAAGATAAAATACACCATGTTTCTGTATGATTCTATTAATTGATTTGGTGTAAATACTGAAAGACAGTGGACCAACAATGGAGCCCTAAGGAAGTCCATAATCCAGAGATCTTGTAGCAGATTGAACTGTGAATGCAAACACCGGTTGTTCGTCCACTAACGTACGATTTGACCCATTTGAGAGCAGTACCAGTCAAAAGCAACTTCATTTTCTACTCTTTTGAGAAAAATGTGATAATTAACGTTATCAAAAGCAGCGCTTAGATCAGAAGGACAAGAAACACACCTTTCTGATTATCCATCTGATCATCTATACCACCTCTAGCTGTTCCACATGTCATCCCATCCTGCATCTTACCCTACAGGAAATCATACATGAAATCCAGAAGTCTTTCCACCACATGATCCATATGCCACCACACCTGCAATATCATTAGACCCTTCAACATGCCACCTTTTGCCACCCACTCATCTATCAAATAAACTCTTAACCAACTCATCATTCCAACGTTCACTCACTCCACTGCACCACCGCTTGCTTCTCATCACCCCTTGATAATTTACATAAACAGAAAATATTAAACCCTTAACTTAAATCTTACACTCCCAAAAAACATGCTAAACTTGATATTTTCCCCTTAAAAACCAAAGAAGGCTGATCAATTTACCATACATAAAATCCATTGCAGATTAATTTCATGCTGAAAAGTTTATCTTTAAGCCCACCCGCACCCGACACCTGAGATAATCCTGAAAACTCAGGTATGACAATTACCAACCCGACTTCCTCTTCAGTGTATTGTGTTTCCTATCCAAACAATGTTTGTTTATCTGCCATTCCCATGCACACCACTGCCAAGTAGCCCAAGGTTATTTGTGTGTATAAGATAAAAGAAAACCTGTGCTGAGTAATTAGGGCACTTTTGTGATTGAAATCACTTAAAATGTGTTAGGTGTATTAATGAGAGAAATTTGTTTGCAAACATGATAAAAATAGCTGTGTATTAATTGCCTGAAGTGATGTGTGCATTAACTGTGAATGATTGATGGACTATTTTTCCTTAAGAAAGATATTACTTCATGCTGGAGACTTATTATTTATTCTATTCATCGACAATACACTTGATTACAAATTATGTCAAGGTCTGTTGTTTTGTCATTGTTTGCCTATTTCCATGGCAGAACAAGTATTTTAATTGCTATTCATTTCTATGTGGTAGGAATTCTTGAAATTGAATTGTTGGAAGGGTGTCAGCTGACCATGGTTAATCCGCAGCTCTGCCCAGCAACAGCCGCAAAACTGCACCAGCAAGATAACGCACGGTACGGGATACGCATGGTATAACTGGTTTAGGAATAGTAAACAAACAACAAACACGCAGCAATATACGCTCTTGGTTTGTGTAATATTATCATGCATCGCTTAGAAATATGCACATTGTACATCGCGTGAGAACAATGGAAATTTTAGATACACTGCCAAAATATTAGTTTGAACTATTATAGGTTAACCCTTAACTCATGTCAGGAATGCATTTGACGTTCACTTTTGCAAGATTCTCCATTATATAAATCCTTATTCAACGAGCTAGAAAAATAGTAGGAATTCCTTTCGAAGGGCAGAAATCTTTAGTTCCCGGGTAGCTGAACAATGCATGAGGTCGGAACGGACAATGGATGTGGACAAATGGATGATGAAGATGCTATATTCCTCTTCACCAACTTTGTTGGCAAGGGGCAAGGGGATAGCAAACAGAAGACTCGTCTCCCACCATTGGCGTTTTTGCAGAGAGGGGGCTTGATCATTGAGATTTGTTTATTTCATCAATGTGGGGAAGGGGTCTAAGGGGAGGTGCTTTTTCTTTATTATTATTATTTTTTGTGGCCCATTGGTAGGCCCCCCTCTGGCTATGCCAATGTCTCCTGCTCAACTTAGTAGTGTTGTTGACTACATTTAAATAAAGTTCAACAGTATAAAACATACACGTTCTCTGTACACTCAGTTAATTGGCACCACAACAGTGATGGTCAAATTGTACCTCGAGTGTAAATTATATCAGAGGAAAGGTAGAAGGGTGATAGTGTGCTGTGCTGTGGGGTGTCTACTCTCCATTACATTAGCAAATCCAGTTATGTTGTGCGCAATATAACTGGGTCCTTGAATATTACTCTACTTCTTTTTAGTTGGTTGCTCTTTCCAAGTTCCACAATTTATAAATCTATGCAGAATCACCCTTCATCCTACCCAGAGAAAACGGCTGCACGGTGTTAAACTCTCCCTCCAAAACGCATTTTATGACAGAGATGTCTTTCATATGTTTTATAATTATGCTTTCTAAACACACATTAGCTGGTCCTGTCCTTAAAAAAATAAACACTCAGACCCGATGTCAAAGTTAAGCAGATCGGGCCAGACATTTCTCTATCATTTTTCTTATTTTGAAACCACAAGCAATTAAACTCAGGTTCCACTCGCTGATAATATTCCAGGCACCAGTTACTCAAATTACACACACGTGTCCAAAGATAATTGCACACAGTAAATACAGTTTATAAAACTTCACACAGTAGTTGTAACTAGTTCTGGCAATAAGGGAACCATTGTTTTCTTCGATAACCCTAAGTGACCTTTTACTTAAACAAAGTGTTTTATTACATGCATGCCATATGAACTGTCAATCATTTAGCAAGAGATTTATTTTAGGGAGGATAATTGGTTATATTAGTCACAATATTTAGGTTTGTGGTTTGGACTGGCTGGAACAGAATTTTAAGGAGAGCTAATGAGCACCAGTTCAACTCATTTCCCATCCAAATAAAAGTCTACCGATTTATACCTCTTTCTCTTCATCCGTGCTGACCTCATCTTCTCCATCTTGTCTCTCATCTCCCACATCCAATCTGTCCTCATTCTCCCGTTTTACTCCTGACGTACTTGGAGCATTCTCGTTCTGAGAATGGTCTAAAGAGAAATGAGATAAACGATTTCAGATTAATCAATAAAAAGCCATTGCACGACATCTTTTACCCTCCGCTTTAATCCTGATGCACTTCATGTGTCCTCATTATCAGAATTTTCTATTAAAAAAATGACAAAGAGATAATTTGGTCACATAATGATATTAAATTACAATTGCAAAGTGCGGAAATCAACCGCAGCCTTCTCAAACCAAAATTTAAAAAATTTAAATATAAAAAAACATCAATGATGTTGAAGCTCAACTTTAGAGACTGATGGACATGGATAAATTGAAAGAAAATGTATGTATAACCATGGGAACAAGTTTAATCAAAAGCAGTTGAAATATACCACTTCATAGCAAGTTTAATTTAATTCTGCACACTTTTTAAGTATGTTTGTGACATCTGAAAGAGAAACCAACAAATTTCTTCATGTTCATTTTTTCCTCAATTCTTCAACACTGTTCTTTGAATGTGTTCCAAAGGTTTTAGAATTATTTTAAAAATTAGATAGCCAATGAAAGTCACCAATGAAGAACTATATGAAAGAACAGGCACAGTGGAGATAAGCAAGGAGATATTTAAGAGAAAATGGAGATGGTTGGGTCATGTATTAAGAAAGGATGAAGAAAACTATGCCAGAATATCCACCACATTAATAAAGACACTGCTTAAGAATTAGACCTGCATTTTTGAAGCAGAAAATTAACCACATCATTCAACAAGATTAACTTTGCATCATAACATTGAGGTATAAATAGGTCTAAGCTCATAGACCTATTTTTCACCTCTCCCCAGCAGCAAAGACAAACAATGCCAGCATTTATTACAGTTACTACTTATATTACAAAGGATTGCCATTATATTCAGGTGTGTGTCACTAAAAATACCATGTAACACCAGTGGGAGTAGTTGTTATCTTGAAAAAGCCTTGGAGAGTTGAAACTGTATACAGTTTTGTGGTTTGGGAAACAAAGAAATATATAACTTTTACTCCGACCGGCTCTGCTCCATTTGTGGGCCGGTTGAGATGTTCCTGGTTTTAAGCAAAGCCATTTCTAATGCACCTGGACACCAGAGGGCAGAAGAAAGAAGGGAAGGTCTAAGACTACATGGAGAAGAGTGACAGAAAAGGAGAGAAACAGCTTTGGATGGAACAACTGGGGAGAAGCTACAGTAGTAGCAAGAGACAGAAAGAGATGGAAGACTTTTCTTTAGGCAAGCCCAAATCTCCGCACCCAGCAGAAAGGAGCACGATGAGGTTCTTTGAATGGAAGCTGTACACTAGTTGAATAAGACCAAGAGGTTTTGAGTCTCTATCTTGAGCAGCTACGAGTAAACAGTCTGATGATTTTCAGTGACTGAAATTAAGTACAGAAATTTAAAAAGACTAATCATTATTTGGAGCTGTCTTCTCTTCCGGAGATCACAAGTTTCCTAAATACAAAGAATTCTTCAAACTTTGATTTGCTGTAACTCAAAATCACTACAGGTGCATTTGACATAAGACTACTCTGTCGAGCATTTAAACTCTTTCTGATGAATATAATCTCTACCAGACTTTGTTTAACGTAAAGAGAAAAACAGTTTTTTAATACCACTTTGCAAAAGTAACTTCCTTTTAAACAATTGTGGAAGATGATTAAGACTATAACAGGTCTGCAATTTTAAACAAACTAAAATTTCAATAATTTTATAACCAAATATGATAATATTTTGAGCTACTCATCTTTTTGATGAAATCAATCAAGCAAGTAAGAGTGTGTATTGCCTCTCACTGTCCATAGTTCCATCAATTCAGATATCCAAAAGTAGCAGGATCTCACCTGTTGCCTTCAATTGTCGAATCTTTGCCTTCTTCTCATTCAAGAGGACACAAAACTATCAAAGAAATAAGAAAAATAAGTCAATCTCTTCTTGATTTCAACCGCGAGTGCTGTATTATTTTTAAAGAAGGTATTGGGATGGGAGAGAACTAAATACTGTATGGTTGTAGATGGAGGCATAATGAAGGAAGGAGATCATTTTAATTTTATCCTGGGAATTGCTCTGGAAGAGCTCAGCAATGGTGTTGTGAGGGTGAGGGAAGCTCTGGGGAGGTTGTACTGGGGGAAGGCAAGGAGGACAAGGTGGACAGTGAGAGGGCAAAGGCAGGTAATGCAGAGGAGTGGGGGAACCCAGTAGGAGGTGAGTGTGGGTGTGAGTGAGATGTGTGTGACCTAATCTAAGGTGGGTAATGTGGATGTTGTCATTGCGGGAGAGATTGTGGATAGCGGGCACGAATGGTGAGCCTAAAGATTTTGAGGAGAGCGTAGGAGTCTGTACCCCGAGTTATATTGGAAAGGAGGCGAAAAAGGTTGAGAGAGTTGTTGCAGTGCTATTTCAGCCTTCAGGTTGGTGATGTGATGCTTGTAGGAGAGCTTGGGATCTAGGGTTAGACCTAGGAACTTAGTGTTGTTGAAATGACAAAAGTGCATGCAAACTGTCTTATCTTTGGAGAATTTAAAACCGTTATTGTTGCACCAGTCTAGTCGGTTGAGGCTAAGTTGGAGCCTATTTTCGATGAGAGAAACGCTAGGGGAGGAGTAGAAGATGGTGGAGTCGTCCATGTAGAGGGCACAATTGATGTTGGGGCCAAGGTTTTCCGCAATGTTGTTAAAGCTCAGATTAAAGAGAGTAGGGGAGAGAATGCTGCCTTGGGGAACACCCTCTTCTTGGGGGTAGGGATTTGGAGAGCGTATGGCTGATACAAACTTGGAACTGTCCGGAAGAGATAGTGTTGCGGATGAGTTATTCATTGTGCTGTTGGATTGCGAGACTGGACAAGTATTTATGCAAATGAGGTTGAACAATTTTTGACTCCTGTAACTGTCTAGTAGTGGCTGTACCCTTTTTAACCCCCGTAGCATGTTATGGGAGGTCTATGGACATTTAGAGATGAATAGTTTCTCAAGACTTTTAAAGTCTTTCAAATTTCAGAAATGCCTCTCTTAGGTTTTGAGCTACGGCTGATTATCGTAGGAGAAATACTCTAATTGTACTCAATTGTTGATGTTTGATTCGGCGAATGCTCAAAATCCAACATGCAAATTTAACAAAAATCTTCCCTTAATCTCAGTGCCAGGAGAAACTTTATTCCCACTAGAATTTCAATAGACGTGTGGCAATGAATCAAACAATTTTTAGTCAGGATTGCCAAATCCCTTTCCAGAATCTTTTTGGAAAATTAAGAAACTAAGAATTAACACACGAGAATAACAAGGTATTTGCACAATGTCTCAAATCATTTAAAAGAGAATTTGCATATGCTTGCCTGAAAATACAAAAAGCTGGCAATTAATGGTCATCTCTAAACCAATTATGATGATTCTTTGTTTTATTAGTTTCAATACACATTCAAAATAGTTTTGCTTAAAACCAGGAACATCTCAACCTGCCCTCATACGAAGCAGGGCCGGTCGAAAAGAGTGTTATATATTTCTTTGTTTCCCAAACCACAAAACTGTCAGTTTCACCTCTCCAGGGCTCCTTCAAGATAACAACTACTCCCACTGGAGTTACATGATATTTTTAGTGACACACATCTGAATATAATGGCAATCCTTTGTAATATAAGTAGTAACAGTAATAAATGCTGGCATTGTTTGTCTTCGCTGTTGGGGAAAGGTGAAATGAACTACTGTATGAGCATAGACCTATTTATACCTCAATGTTATGATGCAAAGTTAAGCTTTTGGAATGATGTGGTTAAATTGTTGCATCAAAATTGCAGGCTAAATTTTTAAGCAGTGCCTTTACTAGTGAGTTCAAAGTAATTAAGCCAACATTCCCTCTACCCATCCACAGACCTTTAAAACACTTAAAATGAAGCGGTAGTTGAAGTTAAACAAGGACCCTCACCTTAGAATACAAGTCTTCCTCTAACAGTTCTTTCTGCTTCACCACCTTTTCATATTTCTATAAAGATAACAAAAATATGATCAAAAGAATTTTAGTTTACCTCATAAACTGGAAACTAAACAGATCACTTTTTTCAATTTTGCTTTAGAAAATGTATTAAGTGATTGTAACCAAGAAGTATTTCAACCACTCCAGTTACAAAAAAATATTACATTTTATTCTTCAACCTTGAGTACTTGCCACGCAATTCCATTTATATTTCCACCAGCTAATTGACACCAGGAAGCTATCTTAATCAACAGCTCTCTCAATCTATATTACTTAATATGTGGTGAGAAAACAAGAATTTGATGGGTCAATTGGTGTTAGCTGACCATGGTAAACCCATAACTTTGAATGGCTGGGTGTTGTGGGGTAAGGAAGTGAGATGAGCTGAGCTGAGGTGAGCCCATCTTAGCAGAGATAAAGTGACCTGAACTGAGCTGAACTAAATTAAAGTAAATTATTCTTTACCTATTAAAATAGAGAGTAGAGGGGCAGTGCCTGTCCAGCATTGCCGACCTGTCAGCATTGTCAACCGGCCAGCCGGAGGGTGTAGCTGCTTCGGGTTGACACACTTGAAGAAGGTTGGACTCTAACTGATGATCTACTACTCCTTTCAGACAACAAATACCAAAGAGGACAGTGTACAGAGGTTGAGGACAGTGTACAGAAGATGAGGACAGTGTACAGAAGACGAGGACAGTGTACAGAAGATGAGGACAGTGTACAGAAAATGAGGACAGTGAATTAGAGAAGGTGAGGACAGTGTACAGAAGATGAGGACAGTGTACAGAAGATAAGGACAGTGTACAGAAGATGAGGACAGTGTACAGAAGATGAGGACAGTGAATTACAGAAGGTGAGGACAGTGTACAGAAGATGAGGACAGTGTACAGAAGATGAGGACAGTGAATTAGAGAAATGAGGACAGTGTACAGAAGATGAGGACAGTGTACAGAAGATGAGGACAGTGAATTAGAGAAGAAGTGTACAGAAGATGAGGACAGTGTACAGAAGATGAGGACAGTGTACAGAAGATGAGGACAGTGTACAGAAGATGAGGACAGTGTACAGAAGATGAGGACAGTGTACAGAAGATGAGGACAGTGAATTAGAGAAGGTGAGGACAGTGTACAGAAGATGAGGACAGTGTACAGAAGATGAGGACAGTGAATTAGAGAAGGTGAGGACAGTGTACAGAAGATGAGGACAGTGTACAGAAGATGAGGACAGTGTACAGAAGATGAGGACAGTGTACAGAAGATGAGGACAGTGTACAGAAGATGAGGACAGTGTACAGAAGACGAGGACAGTGTACAGAAGATGAGGACAGTGAATTAGAGAAGGTGAGGACAGTGTACAGTGATGAGGACAGTGTAAGATGAGGGACAGTGTACAGAAGATGAGGACAGTGTACAGAAGACGAGGACAGTGTACAGAAGATGAGGACAGTGTACAGAAGACGAGGACAGTGTACAGAAGACGAGGACAGTGTACAGAAGATGAGGACAGTGTACAGAAGGTGAGGACAGTGTACAGAAGATGAGGACAGTGTACAGAAGGTGAGGACAGTGTACAGTGTACAGAAGATGAGGACAGTGAATTAGAGAAGGTGAGGACAGTGTACAGAAGATGAGGACAGTGAATTAGAGAAGGTGAGGACAGTAAATTAGAGAAGGTGGGGACAGTGTACAGAAGACGAGGACAGTGTACAGAAGATGCGGACAGTGTATAGAAGATGAGGACAGTGTACAGAAGACGAGGACAGTGTACAGAAGATGCGGACAGTGAATTAGAGAAGGTGAGGGTTACAAATATTGAGCAGCCAGAATGTAAACTGTCTGCTGCTATTGCATAATTGATGTTTTTCTCAAGTTTAGTACCGTATTCAACGTATTAAGTGCCTGTGCTCCAATAAGCGCCCACTCAACATTTTTTGACTGATAACATATACCAACATCAACAAATAATGAATGCTGTTTATCCATGTATGTATTAATGTGGCATACATGTACCTTTATTTGCACACAAGCCTGAACTCATGTCAACAGATTAATACGAGAAGAAATTTGTAGTAATTACTTACAAATAGGGACATCTTTCTCTTTGTTTCACCAATTCGCGCTGTACAAGAATCCCAAGCAGCGGGTGCTTATTAGGAAGAACCATGAGCCTAAAAAGTAACATAATTCTATTTCCGTAGCCCACAGGTGTTTTTTTGTTGTCTAATACAGTAATTTATCGTTCACTATAGAATGTACAAATCTCCTAAAGCTTATTCCATACCTGCAAAGCTTGTCCCCGCTCACCAGCAAGTCTATCGTTTTCCATCTCTAGCCTCTTGATGTAACTTTCCTGAGATGAGCTGTGGTCGATGCTGTGCTGTAAAATCTTCTGTATGTACACTGAGGGGTCATCTGATGGGGTTAGGGACAATGAACCAAGCTGAAACTAAACATGTGAAACAATAGGTTTGAAAACAGTAGATCATTATATGGGGGAAAAATAGCTCTCCTGAGATGAGCTGTGGTCGATGCTGTGCTGCAAAAGCTTCTGTATGTACACTGAGGGGTCATCTAATGGGGTCAGGGACAATGAACCAAGCTCAAACTAAACATATGAAACAATAGGTTTGAAAACAGTAGATCATTATATGGGAGAGACGTATCTCTCCGGTTTGTTGTGCTGCAAAACATATACACTGAGGGGCCATCTCACAGGGTCAGGGACAATGAACCAAGCTGAAACTAAACATATGAAACAATAGGTTTGAAAACAGTAGATCATTATATGGGGAAAAGGTAGCTCTCCTGAGATTAGCTGTGGTCGATGCTGTGCTGTAAAACCTTTACACTGAGGGGTCATCTAATGGGGTCAGGGACAATGAACCAAGCTGAAACTAAACATGTGAAACAATAGGTTTGCAAACAGCAAATCATTATGGGGGAAGGTAGCTCTCCTGAGATGAGCTGTGGTCGATGCTGTGCTGTAAAAGCTTCTGTATATACACGGAGGGGTCATCTAACGAGGTCAGGCTCACTGAACCTAGCTGGAACTGAACTTATTAAAGGAGACATAATTGTTTGGTTTTTCCTCCTTTCTTTTAAAATACGCAATATAGTTTTAGGTCATTTGCCCAAATTCACATAACGGAAAATAATCTATAAAATCTACTTTCTAATTTACTTGAACATTGCTTCTGTCAAAAAAAATTTATTACATGGGAACAGCCATTTCTTTCATACCAACCATTAAAAATCTTTCTCTATGAAAAAAAATATGATGTATTTCTTCATAATCTATTTCAAATTTTCCAGCTTAAAGAAATAGTTCAGGGGTCAAGTAAGTCTATCGTATATGAAAGAGGACTTTAAAATAAACAAAATAGTGAAGAAAGCATGAACAATCTTATTCCGTTAAGGAGATATCTTAGTTTAAAGTTTGGTATCATTTATGTAAAAATGACTGAAATCAGACTAGTTGTGATGTCATAGCCTCATATTCCTCAAAGTCTTTATGTATTCTATTATATTTTTTTCCTGCAATTTTGTGGCTTAACAATGGGTTTATTAAAAAGTAGTAAAATTGAATATATATAGGAAGGGTAATTATATTATACCACCTGATGAAAAGTCGCAGATAAATAATTTCAATAGTGAAAAAATTCAATACACTTTTTTTTTAATCCCATTAACAATTGTTAAGATTGTAAGGATGAGGGCACCAGCCTTCCATAGTAGACTTACCACACCAGTCATTTTTATACAGATAAGACAGGAGCTCTAAACTATAATTATATCTCCTAAATGACATAAGATTTTAAATGCTTTCTTCACCATTTTGTTTCTTTTGAAGTCCTCTTTCTTATAAGATAAACATGCTTCACCATTGAACTAATTCTTCAAAAGTTTGTTTGTTTGTTTGATGAGGGCTTAACGGTCTGATGACAACGAGGGTCAAATTGTGCCTGAGAGGTCAAATCATTCTAAAAGTAGGAAGGAAAGGTAACAGGGGGAGAATGAGAGAAATTTAAAAACAAAAAGTCAGAAAGCTGTAATCGAGAGGGGAGGTGCATGGTTGAAACAAAAACAAAGTAGAGAGGGGGTGGAAGAGGAGAATTAAATATGGTTGTAGAGGGAAGCATAAAATAAATTACTTTTTCTTTACATGAGTCTACATTAATTTTTATGAATTTGATGAATTACATATGATTTTACTGAAACAAGCCTTATAAAACTTCACATCAAAGCAAACGGGATAGAAAATTTTAAGACGAATTATAAACAACACAAGTGTAGCCAGGGGTCAACCAGATTGTTCTCCACCAAAATATTATCATGTGTTAACACATAGGGTAACTGATGTTACCATTGCTACTTTGTCAGCACAAAATGGCAGCCTCCACGTTACAACTTTAAACATGGAAAACTTGAGAAAGGAATATGTTTTTTTGCTTTCAGTTTCTTTTTTAATAACTCTTCATCGTATATCAAGTTGAAAGTTTTCACTCCTTTAAACGATAGTTTTGGAAACAGTGAGATATCACCATAAGGGATGATGTTAGCTTAAAGGTACATGGTAGACACAATATTAGCTTAAAGGTACATGGATGGATAGATGCAATATTAGCTCAATTGCTTTTAATTGAATCCATATTCATGCAAACAACTCCAAAAATGTTAAGATCTTAAACATGAAGAAATTCCTCTCTATATAGGACTTGGGTCTAAATTGCCTGAAGCATCCAGACTGCCAATTTCACACTATGCCCCACAAGCCACCAGCTTGCCAGACCAGTATGCAACCCAATCCCCTGCTCATCATCCTCACTCACAATAACCACATGTGCACACTATGACAATTGTTTACATGCAAATGCACGGTACAATGATAATTGGATAGCCTAAAGGTGCCTTCCACAGTGCTCTGCGTAGTAGAGGTTCTGTGTTTTGAGTGTAAGCAAGCACGGGATACCGGAAGTCTGGTTGGGGTATCATTATACCGGACTTTTTATATGAAAAGTCCAATGTCGGGTACAGAAAGCTGTATAGAAAATCGTTTCGGCATGTAAAAATCAACCATATTAACCACTGATAACTTTTTTGGTATATATGTATATCCAATACCTGTTTAGAATGTTCACCCATGGTTTTTTAATCTGTCAATTCTAACAGATATTTGAGAGTTTTGAAAGCTCTAATATCTGATTAGGTTAATTGAATGTTTTTCTTTTTTTATCCTGGGCCATACTCTTTGAAGGAAAGCAGTCAACTCTGGCAAAAAGTTGTTAGTTTGGTTTGTTGATGTTTAACGGCACTGTGACAGTCAGAGTCAAATGAGCCAAGAGGGTGATAGAAATTAAAGGTGCTAGAGATGGAGATGAATGGGGAGAGGGAGAGGGAATAGAAAGGAGAGAAAACAGAGATTTTGATCTTTAGCCCAATCAACAACACTGAGTGGAAAAGACAATCTCATAATTATATTAACTAATATCTGAGGAGACGGAGATGTTTTACTCGGGAGGGGAGCGAGAGGGGGGAGGGGGTACAAGATTTGGGGGGCAGTTATTTTCTAGTTTACAGCTTAAAAAATCAAGATTTTTGGTTCCAAAATCTCACAAATTTAGTGTACTTGGCCATATTTGTGTTAATTTCTTTAATGAATAGATCAGCTATGTAGTCTTTGTAGAAAAAGGCTTTTGTCCTCTTTTAAAGGCACTTTTCCTTCTGAAAAGGGGTGTTTTTCCCTCAGAAAAAAGGCACTTTTTCTTTTTGAAAAAAGGAACTTTTTTTAAATATTGAGAAGAGTGGCACATGACCCCCTCCCCCACTGCCTATGACTAACATCTTATGAAAGAAATAAACTTACAAAATTATTTTTGAGCTGTGTTCCCATTCAAACATCACAAGTTTTGCATATAATGAAAAAATATCAATCTTTGATCAGCTGTTATTTGAACCTTAAGGTCTGTTTTACTCCAAAATTAACAAGTACAGAAGTTAATCAGAAAAAAAAAGAAAAAAAGTTACAGCTGTAAATAAATCTTAAAATTCTTACAAATCACTTGTACTTCCAAGCATTACATGAATACCTATTGTCTGCTCCAATAGAAGCTGCATATCTCTATTGAGTTTACTGCTTCATTGTCATACAATCATATAGTGTTACCTTAATCTTGTCTTCAGACATCACTCGTTTCCATGACAGCTGCTTGCCACCATCATTGGAACTTTTCACCTGCAGGACAAGTACATTCAAAATGAACAAACTAAATGTATTGTAGGTCTGAAATAAACCTAAAATGTTATGTGATTCCAAACATTGCAAAATATATCTTTTTATTTCATTCATTCTTGGGGTCGGAGTCGACGTAACCGTGTATGAGCTCAGTATGATTTTGCTAAGTTGGAGGTAAAACTTTATCCTTACAGTCAATGGGATATTTGTTATGAATACTTGTGTCGCCTCAGCCAGTCAGCAAAAATGAATGGTACTCAAATATGTTGCAAACTATTATCTAATGCACAACATATCTGAAGAAAAATAAATTCTGTCCAGTATTTGTTGAAAAATGACAAAAAATATGTTCTTCTCCCATTGACTGCAATGATAACTGAATGTTTGCTTTCCCCTTTGACTGAAGTTTGAGATCGTCAAAAAAACATTGTTATGTCGCCGTGCACCACAACATTCCTGAATGTTGGATCTCGAGAATGTACTTCTATTCGATATCTATTAAAAACATAAAAATATAAATAGCCCTACAATGGTGGCTATCATAGCTTTGTGAATTGAACCCTGTTTCATACACATAATTTTAAGTATATATCTTATTCAAATTTGGTTTTACTGCTGAAACATTCTTGTAACCCCCCCTCCCCCCAACTCCCTCATACCTCTCTCTAACTCGTTTGTGTTTAACTATAAGAGCTTTCGTGAAATCCAAATAAGTTTCTACCTCAAAATAAAATAGAAAAGAAGATGTTAGAGTCAATTTTTATTTTTTTGTTATTCAAATAACTCAAATTTAATTCTTGGATTGGTAGGTTGGGAAAAAAGTTCTATTCTATTTCTGTTGCAGGACTAACAAGCTAATAAACCTCATAAAGATAAATGAGTACAGAACAATTTATCTCACCTTATAATTAAATTTCAAATGTCAAGGTTTTTACTTTCAGGACAAAAAATATGTGATTTGTACTTCCCACTACAAAAATTTCATTTTTCTTTGGAAGATGGTCATACAGTTGTAACGGTCAACATTATTAACTGATTGTTGGTCATCGACCTGAAAACTAAATATATCTTATTTTGGTCTACAGAGAGATTTCATCACGTGACTCTAAAACATCTGGAAACAATTTTGTCAGGAAGCATCATTGCGTTTCACGTGTCTTCACACAGCTCAGTACACATACAACAAACATACTACCTGCTAACCTACCTACAGTACTAGTTCAGCGAATTGTATTGTTTTTGTTCACGGCAGCGATTTTATTCATAATTTGCTAACGTTTTATATATCCACCAGGTATACGAAGAGTAACTGTTATGTGAGCGCCATCTGATTGTTCGTTATACGCAGACAAAGCCTACATACTTGGCATAAAGTGATCACTGCAAATCCTAGTGTGAACCGAAGGTTGAAAGATGTTGCGCCGTACAGCAGAAACCCACTTCAAACGTCCATCAGGATCAGATGGAAATCGAGAACAAGCTTTTTATTCCTCGGCACAAGTTTATTGGTGCAACCAACGGCACATCAAGATTCCGGCATAATTATCTTACAAAAATGATCTTATATAATAACATGCAATCGTATGTAAGTCTAAATAAGTGTACAGTAGACGATCGTTCTCACCGACAAAATGGCAATGTAAACAAAGTCACACGACCTCATGACGTCAGCTGAAACGCCCTTATATCCAAAAGATTAGTTTTCTCCAACTAATATTCTCCAAAATAAAATGAGTATCAGCACTTCCGGAGAGTCAGCGCTCTCATATGCTTGCGCCATGAAAACGAGGGATAAGAACCGGCCCCTATGGGCCTAACGGCTGAGATAGATTTAAGGTTTAAGTCAACCCCATCAGTTGTGCTCTGCCTCCTTTCGCCCTCCCCAAATGAACAGTTTCAGCTTTGCCATAGTCTTCTTGTTGAATATATGTCTATATTAATTACAGTACTCTCACCTGATATTCAAAGACAGTAGCATTATGTGTTCGTTGTTTCATCAAGGCCTTCTTGGTTTCCTCCACATATTTATCTAAATCTTCCCCAACCTGACCAGCGAAGTCGTTAAGAGTAGGGGTATCGACTGAAAAGAAATCAAAGCTGAACTTCAATTCAAAGAAGTGATTTTTACATTTAAATCAATGTAAAAAACTAGACCACAAGAGAAAGACATAAATGGCAATGATTAATACATTTAAATTCTTTAAATAAGATAACAACTTTAAACATGGTTATGTGATTCCCATAAAGTTTTTAAAAATATCTATGGTTTTTGCTAGTAGGCTGTGCAAATATTTTGCACAGATAGAAATTTACCCCGTTGATCATAGTGGGGATATTTATGAGAATTATACTTACCTTACATGCTATAAATAGGCAATCTGGTCCAATGACCTGATTCTAACACACTTTTAACCGACCTTAAAAACGTAGTTACCAGCCCAGCCCTAACCTCCATAATACCTCTAATATCCCTCACTTAACATTTCACTGAACGAGAGAAGAGGCAGGCCGGGACAAATATCCCCACTATGCCTAGTGGGGTAAACTTACTTCAAGTTATATCTTACCTTACATGCTATAAATATGCAATCAGATTGCAACTGAGAAATGGAAGGGAATTCAGGTCGAAGCCCAATTTCCAAAAAGGTGGTCCTAATACTCGCACTAGTTTTATCCTACTGATAGGATTGGATTCCTTATCCTCTTAAAGACGAAAAACCTCTGAATAGGAATTACTCAACCATAGTAAATAAGTCCTAGTCACAGTCAAACCAAACAGGTCACTCTCTGTTATCAGTAACTTAGGCAATCGCTGCATGAACCTGAGTTAGATACCTCAGAAAACATGCCAATCGAGAGAGAGTTCGGACACAATATATACATCATAGTAGTGTCCAAAATAACGCAACAAAATTCACCGAGTTCGTCCACGAGATGGAACTGGTTAGTAAATACACGATTAGGAAAGAAGCGTGTGTTAGCTAATGCAAATTGAGGAATTCCTAAACCGAGAAAACAATTCGATAGCATGCAACCTTGCTAAAGCAAAAGTCAACAGGGTATCGACAACGTCGTAAAGTAGGTCAAGCAAATACAGGGAAATAAATGCGACATGCGTTTTCCAAACGGGCTACATGAATTATCCCGTGAAAGTGTCTATGCCTCTAACCCAAGTGCATACCCTGGCTGTTTCATGAACAGCAAAGACCATTTTAAGAGATTGCTTTGGACGATCCCTCGTAAAAAAGTGTCTCACAACACCGTCCGATGAGATCTCCCTAACGAAACGAACAATGCTTTTGTAACGCCAAGCGTTGGCTGCTTAATTATGAAGCAATTCTAAAGACGCCAGACAAATGGGGCACCACACTCCATTTTCTGGTGAGTCTGAAGGTGCGGAAAGCGGCGGTACGGGTACCAACTCCATGCGAAAGATGAAAATCACCTTCTTCTGGTGGAAGCGCGCGAAAGCACTTCTGCGCTTAGTAGAGTCCACGGATAGCAGACAACTCTTTTAAGCGGCAACTCCCTAAGTGGGCACGTGGGGGTGGCTCAAGCAGATCTTCCACCAGTGTGCCTGAGACAACTTGCATGACCCACAGGAACACAAGAATCTTAAAAGGTCTTTATAAAAAGATTCTTTTCGGCTAATTTACTCAATAGTCGCGAGTCTGTGACCGTCAACCCAACTGGAAAGCCTCGGTAGATGACTGCTACAGCTATCCTTGAGCCCTTGACTGATCAGTCTGAAGAAGACCTCCCAAAATGGGGAGGAAGAAGAGGGGGGGTCATCGATTCTCAAAAAGCCTTGCTACAACAAGAATCAGCGGACAGAGGCCACACAGTCAAATGAAGTACTCTGGGACTGTGGGGAATGAGACAAAAGTCGTCTCTGACCAGAAGCTCATATGGAAGCCTGCAAAGAATTTGAGCAGCTGAGGGAACCGCAGTTGGCCGGGCCAAAAGGATGCTACCAGGCATACTTCACCCTGCTAAGTACCCTCGGTACCAACGCGAACAGCGGAAAAGGTGTAACCCATGTAGTGAGTCCCTGTGATTGTAAATGCGTCGACTCCAAAAACCGGCGAGTCAGGAGTTGGGATGCAGAGAATCGGTAGCTTGTAATCTACCACGGACGCGGACAGACCTACATCCGGGAGGCCGAATGTTGTCCAGATCGCTTTGGTCACCAGTGGTAAGCACGCCTATCATGTGGGAGTTCCAATGAGGCGAGACGACAGATCCATGATCATGTTCTCTTAGCCCGAAAGGTGATGGGCCTGAAGGCTGACCTAGTTCGTCTTGCACCAAGAAAATTTTCTCCCTGTCTGAAAGAGAGAGAGACCACAACAGTGGTGCAAAGTTGGTGCGTATCTGAAGTGTTTTGCTCACCAAGTACCTGCCCAAGTTCCTGCGATTGAGGACCATGTTAAATGTGCTCCCCACCCTGTCCAAGATGCATCCGTCACCATTGGCGGTGAAGGTCTGACGGGTGGAAACTTCCCTCCTCACGACAGGTGGGAGAGGTTGTATCACCACCACTAAATGTGGGTGGCCACGGTCTGAAGGTGTGGAGCAGGGGTACTGATGTGTCCTGAGAGGGACCTTAGAAGGTCTAGCAGAAGGGGACTTTGGTCCCTCACGTAAAACCTACACATAGGATCCACCCAACTGGATATGAGCATCAACCAGTTTCTCATCACAGACGTTCGATGTGAGAGGAGGAAATCTGCTATCGCCTTCTCAGCTAACAGATCTCTCCTCTATCGGTCGTAAATGACCTTGTGTAAAGTCCAGGACGTTCGAAGTCTCCATGATACTATCTTCAGCCTGAGGAGTAGATTTCACAGACATCCTCTCTGCAACTCAAAATGTCTGGGAGTGTTGAAAGAACGCATTGGTCGATGCTGGTTGGTGATGCATGGGAGGCAGCAGGTTCTCCTCCATGGGCCGTGTGACCCAAGACAGAAGCCTGGATATTAAGGAGTCCATGAAGGTAGGAAACATTTTGGATTAACTCAATTTTTCTTCCTATGTCCACGTCTGGAATCAGGTGGAAAGGAAGGAAGTGTTAAGTAAGGGAAGGAAAGAAACTGTTCTCTCCGAATAGCGCTTCCTGCTTCTTTTTCGACCCTACTCTGGGACCTGCTGCGCTGTGGAGAGGACCTGGGGAGAGAAGTGAACAAAATGCTAAAAATTGGCGAAACCCGCAGGTGGAGTGCGGTTGAGCATGGTGGATGAGGAGGAGGCAGGGGAAAAGGACCGCCAAAAGGTGCTTCCTTTCCCCGCTCTCGCAGTGACTTTTTCTAAGTGCCACTCCTTAAGCAACACATACTGTATAGTCTTGCCACACAACTACATCTCAGTCATTGTATAGTGTGCAAGTCTGCAGGGGATCACATGGTCAGCTGTTATCGCATGAGTCGTGGGTAAACCCTGGGCGGAGTTAACTGAACTCTTGCCAATGCTGCACCCAGGTGCATTCGGGGTGCGCCTGGCTATATGCTGGACGCCCTACTTAGGTTGTCCTAGTCGCCAGTAAAGTGCCATGAAAATTGATATTTTTTTTTTTCTTCAGGCCATTAGCTCCGATAAGCTATTTTAAACTTTGGGTTAGTGTACGTTGTACGCCCTACAGGCCGTTATAACTCTGGCAAGCTCTTACAACACTGGATCTGTGGAGTCCATGGTTACCGCTGTGGAGAGTATATAAGGAGACCGTTGTCTTCGTTGTCTTCCTATAGTGTCATCATACAAAAACATTGCCGAGATGCTATGCGATGACCGAGGAGCAACGTGGCAGGAGTGACAGCACCTGTCACCTCGCGCTGTTAAAGTCTAGACTTAGAGTAACAGCGTATGAAAAATGGGTCATTAGCCGATCCGCGTAAACAGTAGAGAGGAAAACTGTCTCGGGCCACGTTGTTCAGGTGTCCACCGAAAATGCAAGACCTTGCTGGTGTGAGTCTATGTTAATTGGCTATGAATAAACTTTGTTTAAAACGTTACTGATTTAAACCTATGAGTAAACCCGGCTGGTCATAGAGACCTGCATTGTTGAAAAAGTACGGACAACACAAAGTTGTGGGTCTAACTAGTGCTATTAACCCTGGTTAACGAGTTAAAAGGCAGGCTGTTAATGTAAGCGTTTTACTAAATGGGCTGCTAACCACATGGCTTTGAGCCATAAGATGGTTATGGGTTGCAAGACCGTGGAACCATAAGCTGTTGGCTACAGCCCTGGAGATAATTAACACTGTACGCAGAACGGGCCGTTAACTAATGAAAATCCGTTTGCCTGAAAAGGTGAATCGAAATGGGTGTTATAACAAGCATCGTAAGCAACCGTGAAAGTGTAGGGCCGATGGCTGCGGCCTGTCCGGTTATGAACTTAGTTAAGGTATTTTAATATCTCGTTAACATACGTTGTACACTATACATAAAGAAGTTAATGTAAAGAAGTTACAACTTTTCCGATATAGTGTTAACGTGCAGCATATATTATACGGCCGTCAATGTTGGACCGGTTAATTGTTGCAACCATGGAACTGCATAGCCGGTGGCTATACAGTAGTTCGTCTGGTTATAAAATTTAACTTGTTTTAGTGTCTTGTTAATGTACCGTGTATGCTACATGGGACATTAACGTAGACGTAGGTCATTAACCTTGGTAAGTTACTGTAAAAAGATGTCAACGTCTTGCGTATACTATACGCGGCATCAACTTGGAACAGACTGTTGCAGTTGCGGAACCACGTTGCTGCTGGCTACTCATATCAGCATCTTAACTTGTGTTAAGTTGATTAGATATGGCGATAACATACGCCGTATGCTATACAGGCCATTAACTTCAGAAGGTTGTAACAATCTTGGGACTGCGGATCCGATGGATATGGTTGTGAAGAAAACTAATACCATACGCTGTACAGGTAGTTAACTAACAAGCCATGAAGCCGCAAGCAGCGTGAAACTGCTTAATGAAGGTTAACAAATAGCGTAAACTATACGTGCCACTGTCTTTAACAGCTACCCCGATCGAGGGACTGTCTATCAAAGTGGCCACCTATGCCAAAAAACTAACTTACATGGAGTTAATTTTAAAAGGGGCTTAACGCACTACGCATACCGTACAAGCCGTTACTGGTGTCGAAATCATGATAGTGTTAATGTACTGTGTGTACTATACGAGATATTGTCTTAGTTAGATTAAATTCAACACGGAGCCATTAAGCCAGTGGCTAGGTTGGGCGACTACCGCCGTACTCAGTATGCGTCGCCGTTAAGTATTATAGAGCGCCATGGATCTACGTAGCATCTACGTGCTACGTATGTTTTACAAGCCGTTTACCAAGTTTACCTCTGTTCACCACGAAGCTACAAAGCCAGTGGTTACGTTAGTGGGACTACTGCTGTACTCCGTATGCGTCCCTATCGAAATAGCTATCAGTGATAGTGAACCGCCTGGATCTACAATAGCGTTAATGTAATACATATGTTATACAAGTCGTTACCTCAGCATACTTCTATTCACGGAGCCACGAAGCTAGTGGCTACATGTGGGGTACTATACTGCCATACTCAGTATGCATCCCTCTTGTAATAGCTAAAAGTACACTGAAGCTGTATGGAAATATGGTATAGAGTTCACGTGCTACGTAAGCTATACGAGCCATTAACACCGTTTGCCTCTATTCACCACAAAGCTGGTGGCTACGTGTGGGAGACTATCGCTGTAACCAGTACGTGTTCCATTAAGAATAATGGCTGCAGAACTCTGTAGCTAATGGCTACTGGTCGCTTTACCATGCAGCTGTGCTGCTGGTGGGTACACTTCTGGGTTTACCATACACTGAACGTTATCTCGTGTAGGTCCTGTGGGGCCGTAAGGGCCTGTTGAATTGACCCGTAAAGCTGTGGCACTTCCAGGTTTATCATACGCTGTACGTTATCACATTAACAAACTGTCGAGCCGTACGGACCCATTCAATGGAGCGCTATGGACCCATAAAGCTTGGATACGAAGTCGTATGGAACAGTACAAAGCCATGCAATGGACCCATATAAGGCCGTATCACAGACCAGTGTGGAGCCATGAACTCGTGCCTTGGGGCCATAAGGACCTGTATAGAGCCGTTTACCAGAGCCATATGGACTTGTAAAACTTGGATACTGAGCGGTGTGGACCCATAAAGCTTGAACACGGTGCCGTATGAACCCGTACGGAGCCATGCAATGGACTCGTATGGAGTCGTAGGGCTGTATCACGGATCCGTATGGGGCCACGAACCCATGCTGTGGAGCCATAAGGCTCATACGAAGCCGTTCACCGGAGCCATGTAGACTTGTATGGACCTGTGTAAGTAATCTAATGGCTCCTCAGCAAGCTGTAAAATTACTTGTAACTCACTTAGGACGCCGCCCTTTGTGGCCCTACCGGTCCCTACATGGAACCGTGGTCCACAGCGGTGTAATAAGGAGTCACCCACCACATCCTGCACCCCACTGACTCAGTATCGTGACGATGCAGGCACTAGTATTATGTGGCTTATTTAGCCCTTGGAAGTACTCTATCGGTTCTACAGCAAGCTGTAAAATTACTTGTAACTTTCTTAAGATGCCGCTACTTGTGGCCCTACAGGTCCCTACATAGAACCAAGGGTTCATCTAGCGAGCCGTGTAGGCGTGTATTGCACGGCCGGTTTCCAAAAATCATGGCCACAATTATAAACACGGCTTATAAAATCAATATAAAAGCTGTGCTGTACGATTTTTCCTACTGTATATGCACAAGTGAAAACAGATAATCAGACAAGGTTTCTGCGTTAAGTTCAAGACTTCAATGCACACCCAACTTTCACATTTCTCGATGAAACCCTGCATGGAACCGTGGTCCACAGAGGTGTAATAAGGAGTCACCCACCACTACCTGCGCCCCACTGACTCAGTATCGTCGAGATGTGGGCACTAGTACAGGCATTGTGTGGTTTATTCTTAGTTAAGATGCTAAGACGCAACTTAGCTAATCAATATACTGTAGTTTCAGAAATAACTTACGGCCAACAGACCTCTGCCCGTGGCCCTGCCGACTCAGTAGTGTCGAGTCGGGGGCCCCAAGGGGTAACTACTGCCTCAGACCTCCGTGGCTCAGTATCGTCAAAGCATGGGTCGTGGCGTAAGCAGAAAACTCTGGACTATATTGATAAGATATGATGTAAAGCACCTCTTGGCATCTGCAAATAAATATATGTATATGTAAATATATACTTACACCAAAGCTCCCCTATGGGGGATGTACTTACGACCCTTATGCGGGCAAGACGGAACTGTGAAGGAAGATTTCAAACATAGTATGAGGCAAGCCACAGCAATTTAGTACACCAGAAAAGAGAATCAGATAAAAAAAAATAAAAAAAACGAGAAAATGCACGAAATGTAAAATCTTCAAATGCGCAGGGGTAGCGTACAAAACACGAACCACTGTGAACTTGGTGTCTGTGGAGATAAAAAGAAAAGGTGAATTCTTTCCTAAAGGGGAGAGGGGGGGGGGGGCGCAATGGAGACCTCCTAAGGGTCTCTCTTAGTTGATTCCTAAATTAAAATCTTTGTCTTTATTATTTGCAAAAAGTATGAACTCATGCTCTGTATGGTAACGTAAAATAATATACAGGCTCTCTTGTAATAACAGTAGCTCCTTGGAGCTGGTTGAGATGACTTCTCACTCATCCTGTGTTGACGTCGACCTCTTGCGCATGCGTCAAGATCAAAACAAGAAGGTGGCCTAATGCATACGAGAACCTGCACTGAAGACATCCTAACATGTTAATATATATGCACTTTACAACGCTAGGCTATCCTCGTGGTAGGGTGGGGGCCTAGGGTGAAAAACACATCAAGCCAAGGGAATGGGGTCCACTAAACAAGCACACCAGGTGCTCTAGGGACTAAAAATACCCGCCACGAGAGTAGTACGTTTTGTACGGATGGAAGCAAAACACTCTAACTTAAGTGTAAGCCTAATAGGGAAAGTCCTGTGAGTCGGACCGAAAATCTCCCGGTCCCATAGCTACCTCGTCTTACCTCAGGTGACTTGAAAAGGCTAGAAGCCAAACAGCGTAAAAACCTGCATGGTAGGAGATGCAAGGACGAAAATTGTTACAAAAAGGCAAAAATTAAAAGAAATTTCTGGGCCAGTTCCAGCAATGTTGTGACAGCAACGCACTGAAAAGAAGTGAGGGATGTTAGAGGTATTATGGAGGTTAGGGCAAGGTTGATAGCTCTAGTTTTTAAGGTCGGTTAGAAGTGTGTTAGAATCAGGTCATTGGGCTTAGAGGTATTATGAAGGTCAGGGCTGGGCTGGTAACTCTAGTTTTTAAGGTCGGTTAGAAGTGTGTTAGAATCAGGTCATTGGAGCCAGATTGCATATTTATAGCATGGAAGGTAAGGTATAACTTGAAGTAAATATTAATAGTGCTGAGAATTATCCACCATAGGGAAAGTACGACAGTTTTACCCCAAGTTACACAGCAGTAGATTGGACATCATGAACAATTTGTTTCACCAGCCTGTGTGATTTATACGATAACACTGTTTTGTTTGTTTGTTTGATGAGGTCTTAACGGCACCACGACAATGAGGGCCAAATAGTGCCTGAGAGGTCAGATCATTTTAGAGGTAGGAAGGAAAGAAAACAGGGAGAGAATGAGAGAAATTCAAGAACAAAAGTCAGAAAGCTGCGTTCGAGAGAGGAGGTCATGGGTGAAACAAAAACAAAGTAGAGATGGGGTAGAAGAGGAGAGTTAAATATGGTTGTTGTTTTAATGTCACAACACGAATTTACCAGGTAAAGGGAATACACCAGGCACTGCATGCAACCATGAAAGAATAGGTCTTATATCACCCCACCCTTAGGAGTGTAATTCCTTGTTTGTATGTATGAGGCACCATTCATAAAAAAGTTATTTACAACGATTATGCTATATAAGTTTAAGTGTGTGTTATTTTATCAAACATGCTTTCATAATATAGGTTTTTATCATATTACATTTTGAAAAATGGGAATTTGCTATTACAAAATCAGCACTGTATTGCAAGGACCACACTTTAGAATTTCTAGCGGGTGTTTCACAACCCTGTCTGAAAGTAGTGCTGTTGTGATGTATAAATTATGGTGAAATCCTCATACTAATTTCTCCATGATATCATACACATTTTGAACTTACAGTAAGAATTATGATGAAACTGAAATTCACATAACTGTACAGTATTCCTATGTTTTTGAAAGGATGGAATGTGAATCTTGCCTGAAAAGAACTGGAACAATGAATGCTTAGCCTGAATAAAACTAAAAACAATGAAGGTAGATAACCTAAAGTGTCTGCAGGCACTCAGTGTTCCTGATTCATTATTTACTTCCGTTAATAAAGTTAGATGAAGGTTATGTTTTTGCCTGCGTGTGTCTGTTTGTTTGCCATCAAGATATCCCAAGCACTGATGATTGGATTTGCTTTAAAGTTTGTGTGTGTTGTGTTTGCTGCTTAAGGAAAAGATGAATCAAATTTGAGACCTATTGGGACAGGGACTGGCACAAATGGAGGGGTGAGGATGTTTTGTGATGAGATCTGTCAAGATGTCTAGTTCAAACTTTCCAATGGAATGTGCTGAACAATTAATTCATGCCCTGAAAGGATTTCCAAACAATCTATTTTCTGGGCTCTAAAAAAATCAAATCTAGTGGTTGGGTATCAAAAAAAAAAATCAAACAATTGTTTTTGGCATGAATGGAAAAGGATGGAATGTGAATCTTGTCTGAAAAGAAACAATGAATGCTTAGCCTGAATGAAACTGAAAACAATGAAGGTAGAAAACCCTGAAGTGTCTATAAGGCAAATGGTAATACTGATTAAAAATGAGGATGGGATTTGGGGATAAGTGGGGCAATGTTAAATTGCATGGGAGTGAACTTTACAAAATTTTAGTCATGTTGAAATTATCAAGCAGCCAGAGTTATGCACTCTATAGAGTGCTAATATTCTAGTTATAAAATGATCACAATATGTCATTAGATTTTTGTTCAAGATAATCAATATCTAATTCATAAAAGCCATACATGTTTTAGGCCCTATCATGGTTAAAACATTTCCTTCACCTTCTCCTATTATACATTACATACTGTACGCTGTCCTAAAAAAACATATCTTTCATGCAACGACTAACTTTTTCCAGTCCAGGCATTGATTGCATCTGTCATAACCAGGTCAAAGGTCACATTGTCTGTTTCTGGTGAAGAAAAATCCACAAGTAGGAAGAAGCTCTGGCTGCCTGACAGGATCTTCTTCAGGCTGTGTTCACTCATTGTGGGCAAATCCCTGTATTGTCCTCTGTGGATAGAAAGAAATGAATTTAGATAAGAGATCATTGAATGCCCATATTGTATTACACATGAATAACATCCAGCATGCACTTTGACAAATCATCTTAGAAGTGCCCAAGTTTTTCACAAGGTTAAAACCTATATGTAGGTGAACCTAAGTCAATCTGGTGACCATTTATGTAAGTGAACCTAAGCCAATCTGGTGACCATTTATGTAAGTTAACCTAAGTCAATCTGGTGACCATTTGACTGAGCGGAATGAATTGATTTCACTTAATGATTTTTGTTGCTTCTCCCACAATTTGTATTTCATCTTACTTTTGGTTGTTTTTTGGCTTCACATGCCTATGCAGCTGCAGTGCAACTATTTTCAATATTTGAAACTGCACTTTATTGAAAGAATAAAAAGAATGAATGTATAGCACTAATACTATCAGTGGTTTCAAATGAATTTTACAGTTTACTGTTTTTACTATTAAAATATTGTTGGAAAGGGGTGGGGATTCAAAACAAACAAATATCTTCAATTGAGGGGACAGGTGTAGTTGGTACTTTCCTCACTGCATTGTTTCATGTTGTGTGTAGCTTTTGTTCTATTAAACACTAATGAAAATTAATTGGGGATATGTATGTGACCTTGTTTTAAAATTTGAAAAAAGGTGGCAGTCCTAAGGCAAAAGAAATAGTTCTAAAACAGTGTGAGATTTGCATTTAATTGAATATTTGATCATCTACACCTGTGACAAAAGAGGGACACATGCTTCATAGTGCATATTCTGTTGATCCAGAGCTATCATGTACTGTTAGAATATTAGGATAGGTCTACCATGTTATACAGCAGACCTATATACTGTAGGCCACTGGAAATGGCACCATAGAGGTAATTAAAGTAGGCTTCATAGTAAATACCACCATTTTCAACTGGATTTCATCCCTACAAAAATACCCTGGTAAAACTATACTTCTATGTTCTGAAAGTCCTGAGAACAATTCCTCCACATTAAATTTTAGTAAAAAAAGAACAACCCACCTCCTGAATGTTGATATTTCTTGAGAGTAACTTTTGTACCTCTGTTGTCACCGTCGATCACTTCAAGAATGATGTAGAATTAAAAACAAGAGTTGTTTGCATGTTATGCAATTTGCACCTCAATATGCACACTATGACATCATCGACAAACCTTTGTTCGGTATGATTGAATGATTGAATGACTGGTTTATCAGTTCTAAACCGAAAATAGTTTAAACCAGTCATTCATTCATACCAATTCAAGACATTTGACAATAATTTCATAGAGTGCATAAATAAAGTGATGCAAATTGTGCAACATGTCAGTGACTGAAAGCAGTCTACATTTGGTCATCGACATTAGCACAGACGTAAAAAATAGCAAAGTTAATTTGTTTCTATTTGATTTTTGAGGTTGAATTTTGTATCTGAAATCAAATGTGAAAGGTATTTATCTCAGGATTTTGATAGTACATGTATATAAGTTCTGAGAGGCGGGAGGGGAGGGGGAGGGGGGAGATTTTTGAGGGAATAATATTCCATCGGCAATGGCCGCATTTTCTATGGAGCTTAACTTTAATGAAGATTAACTTTAATGCCCCGTATGATTGCCATTTCGAGTGTGGCCTATACATGTAGCATAAAGAATAAAGACAAAGAATTCTCGGTGAAACATACGTTTATGTATAGCGCTGTCTACAATACCACAAAACCTATGCTGGTGGGCCTTTCAACTACATTGTAATATACTATTAGAAAACATACGCAACACTTGAAATGGTAATCATAGGGGTCATTAGTGTTAGGCTGCATAGAAAAACAGTGAAACTGTATTTAATATTCTTATTGAAAAGCTCTCGCATATCTAGTCATGAAACACTTAACAATGGCGAGATTAATTTGTTAACAATCCATTCCCTACAAATTTTTCTTTTAAAAAATTACCTCCATACAGTATGGTATGGAGGTATGTCTACACTAAAAGCAGACAACCAATATGAGAACAGACAATACCGATATGTTCACACTAAAAGCAGACAACCAATATGAGAACAGACAATACCGCTATGCCTACACTAAAAGCAGACAACCAATATGAGAACAGACAATATTGGTATGTCTACACTAAAAGCAGACAACCAATATGAGCACAGACAATACCGCTATGCCTACACTAACAGCAGACAACCAATATGAGAACATACAATACTGGTATGTCTACACTAAAAGCAGACAACCAATATGAGAACAGACAATACCGGTATGTCTACACTAAAAGCAGACAACCAATATGAAAAGAGACAATACCGGTATGTCTACACTAAAAGCAGATGGCTGCCACGTCACTGAAAATAACAAAAAGGCTGAAGTGCTAAATCAGCGCCCAATCAGTGTTTACTAAAGAAAATCTAGACAACATACCTACCTTTGATTGTGATAAATTTCCGAAAATTACCGACATTGACATTACAATTGATGGCATAATAAAAGTCCTGAACAACCTTGACATGAGCAAAGCTACTGGACCTGATGACATTCCTGTATGTATATTAAAGATGGGAGCTAAGGAAATTGCACCGGCTCTTATTACCATCTTTATACATTCGCTGGAAAGAGGCATACTGCCCGCATACTGCCCGCATACTGCCCGCATACTGCCCGCATACTGCCCGCATACTGCCCGCATACTGCCCGCATACTGCCCGCATACTGCCCGCATACTGCCCGCATACTGCCCGCATACTGCCCGCATACTGCCTGATGACTAGAGATATGCAAACATATCTCCAATCTATAAGAAAGAGACTGCACAAAACCTTCCAATTACAGACCGGTTTCTCTAACTTCTATAAGCTGGAAGAATATGGAACATGTCATATACTCAAACATAATGTCCCACCTTGACCATTATAACATACCGACAGACCAGCAACATGGTTTTTGTCATAAACGCTCATGCGAATCACAACTGATACCGACAATACATAACTTTGCCCAGAAAAGACAACAGACTGACGTTATTATCATAGGCTTCCGCAAGGCCTGCAATGTTGTACTCCTCGATCAAAGGTCAATGTTGAAGCTTGACTACTATGGTATATGTGGCCTAACCTACTGTATGACTGGATATCCAACTTCCTAACGCTAAGACAGCAGAGGGTTGTTGTGAGTGGTGAACACTAAGATTGGCTTCATGTCCAGTCTAGTGTACCACAGGGTACAGTACTCGGTCCACTACTTTTCCTACAGTACTCGGTCCACTACATTTCCTACTGTACTCGGTCCACTACTTTTCCTACTGTACATTAACAACTTACCGGACAATATCAACTCCATTGTTAAACTCTTTGCTGAGGCCATTAAAAAATGGTTTCCTGTAAAGTTATGAGGTTGAAAAATTTCATGAGGGAGTATTTTTTTTTTTTTTTCTCATACTGTGATCAGCCGAAGCTTTATACATAGCTTAATTTACTGGAGGTGTTATTATTTCCTTTCCTTTACTGAATAAGATACATGAATGTTACCGAAAATGCATTCAACAACAAGGTCTCTATGACTTCTTCACAAGGTGTTATGATAATACCACTTAGCATTTACAAGTTAACTTATGGATTAAAACTTTAACCTGACACTAATGCCAGGGTGAGTATACTTAGAATTCTCAAGAAAGAATAAAATATTGTACATATGTGTGTTTTCTTTTCATTTTGTTTGCCTGTGCAATTAAGGATAATTCTGCATAGATTTATGCGGGTTTTTGTTTTGTTTTGTACAGTACATGATCCTCCCTTACAGGAACTCGGCAAAGACTCTTATAAGGAATATAGATTTCAAATGCTACATTTTGTCATATTTCCTGGAAAAACTATATGTGGTAGATGCGATAAGATCAACAACTCTGTGGATTGCCATTTTGTTTTTCAGTTGGTTCAATGTCAAAAGTGTTCCAGTAAAGTAAGCTGAAAACTCATAAATAGTACATTTTGATCACACACTGTGCATAGTTAACATGATATTGTTGGGATCTCAGGGGTAGTGTCACGGGAACCGGCTACACGAGACTGGCATCTGCTATGCAGGCTATAGCTTGGGGTCTATGCTCTGTATAGGAGTTTTGCCGGGTTCCCATAAGGGAGGATCATTTACAAACAAACAAACAAAGCAACCTTCATCAACCCACTAAAGTAACAACCCAATTGCACTCCGGACACATGACCATATACATTTTCCAGGAAACAGGAACAGAATATAAAATGTATCATTTTAAATCAATTACTTGATCTTTGACCTTATAGTGAAAGATCCTGCTATATGTGGGATATAACCATTATTTGCCTTCGACCAACCCACCAAGTACCAACCCACCAAGTACCAACCCACCAAGTACCAACCCACCAAGTACCAACCCACCAATACCAACCCACCAAGTACTAACCCACCAAGTACCAACCCATCAAGTACTGTACCAACCCACCATACTGTACCAACCCACCAAGCACTGTACCAAGCCACCAAGTACCAAACCACCAAGTACTGTACCAACCCACCAAGTACTGTACCAACCCACCAAGTACTGTACCAACCCACCAAGTACTGTACCAACCCACAAAGTACTGTACCAACCCACCAAGTACTGTACCAACCCACCGAGTGCTGTGCCAACCCAATATGACATCCGGTTTTCCCAGGAAAAGCAACATAAGATTTTCCATTTTTAATCAGTTATTTGACCTCTGACCCTTAAGGTGCATGACCCATCTTGTGAGGACATTACTACACATGCACCCCACTTTAAATTTAAACTTGAAAGCTTGTCCAGTTTTCTCAGGAAACACAAAAATGTTGTACAGTAACACAAACACAAAACTGAGAAACTAATATGCTGGATATAACATAACATAACAAGATTACGGGCTAAGAAGGGTTAGTCACCCCATAAAAAGCCCAAACTAAGACCACCATCAAGACAAAAAAAACTCAAAACTCAAAGATGCTTAGAGTTAGTAAAGAACTTATCAATGTTGACTTTTAAATTGTGAACAGAATTGTAGCTAACTACCCACTCAGGCAAACCATTCCACTCATTAACAACTCTTTGCAAAAGCTTAAACACCGAATATCTATCGGTAAGAATTCTTTGGTCAACTTCAAACTGTTACCACATGTCACATGAGGATTAGCTGAAACATGCAAGAAATAACAGGAAGTCAATGCATCACTACCAGATAGGAACTTAAAAACCTAAATCATATCGCCACGCACTCTTCTCAACTCAAGCATGGTCAAAGCAAGAATTCGCAACCTAGATTCATAAGAGAGATTCCTTACTTTGGGAATAAGTCTAGTGGCTCTTCGCTAAACCTGCTCCAAAATGAACATATCCCTTTCATAAAAGGGACTCCAAGCCTAATCATAAAAGATAACAGTATAAGATCATAAAGACAACTGTATGTTTAAGGCCAGAAAAGTTAGGGATGAAGTACATTGGGCCAATTTGTGGTCAACTGTTGCCCTGGCAACTATCTTGGAAACTGCATATCATGCATGCAGATCTCTTACATAATACTATTTTTATTTTTTTGATGATGTAGAAGTGTAGTAGCACACATGAAGTGCACTGTATGTACACTGTACAAGTGTATAATGTTACACAACATACACATTGTGTATTTTGTAGTTCCTCGTTCACAGGAAAGGGAAGAACCATGTGTGCTTGTTTAGCAGTAATATTTTAAGACTTTTGACGATCACCCGAGTAACCTTAAAAATTGCTAAGTTGACCACTTGGCTTTAGAAATGAACCTTGGTATTTTTTGCTTTAATTATCAAGGTATACATGTACTTTTGGCCCTTAAAAGTTCTGAATCTGAAGAAATTTGTACCTACTAGTTAGACTTGCTTTTTTAGTGAAAAAGTGTGGCAATAATATAAGGCCTTAGTTGCAAATTGATTGGGTTGTGGGTTTTTTTTCCAATTATTTTTTATTGTTTCTGTTTTGGGGGTAAGATTTCTATGGACTAAAATTGAGCAAAGGAAATTTCAAACCTATTTTCTCCTGAAATCTTTAAATAAATTCATCCAAGTCGAGCATGATTCAAAGTAACATACCCCTGGACAAATTATACAAAAAGTTGGGTAATGATACGTAGGTCAAAAGTTTGATAAAGTTTTGTGAAGGGTCGCCAAATCTCGGGACTTCTTCACAGTGCATGCGCATTGACAGTTTTACGTTGTGAAACGCAGTTTAATACTGGATTTTCGCTGATCTAAAAATAATCATGTAACTTCTTTGAAAGTTAAGAGACCTTTGTACTCATGGAATAGGGATTGCATTGCACTTTTTATGCAGCCTACACATTCGACACTAACGACGAATCATGCAGTTTGTAAGCTTCTGTACCTTATGGGATGAAGATGAGATAAGAAAGCGAGCTTTAAAAGTGAAAACAACAGTAAAAAACGAATATTCCTGTTTCATTTTCACAGAATTTTGTAAGTTGCAGATGATAAAAGCAGAGAGGACAAACTCTTTACCCATCTATTCATATTTACAGTATATGAAAAATGTTCAGTTAAAACAAACAAAAACTTGGCAGTTGCATCAACAAACGTAATAATTCCACCCAGGTACTCCACCGGAAACAATGTTATATTTTATTTTGGCCTGATAACTGTGTCTTATACCGGACTATTCAAAATGTTTCTGATAAAGACTAACTACAAGCAGACCTTGACTTACTTTCCGAATGGGAATCAAAGTGGCAGATGAAGTTCAATTCTGAGAAATGCTTTGTTTTTAAAATCAATCACTTACATAATCCAAAGAAACATACCTATTCACTTTCCAATACTATTTTTTTAGAAAACTAAATCACACAACTCTTTTTGGATTGAAATTTTCAGTGATCTAAAATGGAACAATTAAACACATAAATCACATTGCAGCAAAGGGTGATAGAGCTTTGGGTTTTGTCAAAAGGAATCTGTACTCCTGCTGCCTGCACTGAAGACATTAAGGAGCTTGCATACAGATCTCTTGTACAACCCATCCTCCATTATAGTTTCACTGTCTGGGATCCTAACACTAAATAACAGATCCATACAATTGAAACAGTTCAAAGAAAGGCCATTAGATTCGTTAAACATAATTACGACACAAGAGCTGGGACACCCTGGAACAAAGAAGAAAAACAGCCAGACTATCAATATTCCAGAAAGCATATGGGTCATTCCATGCCAATTTAATAAGGGCCCATCACCCACTGTCTCAGATTTTCACCAAATTTGGTGGAGTTTCATAATGTGAAGATAAGAACTCATGCCAAACTTTAGCACATATCATTAATTGGTTCCTGAAATATCAGCTTTCAAAAAATGGAAATTGACCCCAAAAATTCAAAATGGTGGCCATTTTGAATTTCCTCAAATTGTAACTCTAGTACTTAATCTTAAATAAATTTTCTTCTGAATATGCTAGACCAGAAATTTGGGACTTGAGTAATTTAAACTAGTGGTCACTTATGGTTACTATTAAGTATTAGAGTAAAAGAAAGTAGCTTAAATGGCTTTTGAACTATAACAAAGAAAATTATTTTAGTGAAAAATGTATTTTACACTTTTATCAACATATTAAAAAAAAAAAAAAATGTGGGACAACAGTTTAAAGCTCAAATTTGGTACATTGATAAACCATATAATAAAGTACTTTCATGCCAAAAAACGTGATGATACTTCTCGTTTAAGTGGAGATACAGGCTTGTGATGTTTGAGGGCAATTTCACAATTTTAGGCAAAAATTGCTAATATTGGTCATACAAAACAGCACGTCACATTGAAGAAGAAAAAAAGTATTCCTGGTGATGTTTTATGAAGGAAGAAGAGAATACTGAACATCATTTTTAGTTTTCAAGTTGCAAGTGTACAAATGACCTTAATCACTGATTAATGGACATGCTGCTCATAAGGTGTGATTTTTCTTATCTCTTTTTTAAACCCTTCTTTTATTTTAGTTGCATTATTCATAGCATGTGAAAAATGTCATGCAATTTGCAAATGTTGAATTGAAATTAATTTATGACATTTTAAGTGAATAACTGATACTTTTGCATCCTAAATGTATTTCAGATGCAAAGGGAGGTACTTGCTAACAGTGAGTTCCCGTGAAGGCCAAACTTTAGTCTTAGGGAATATTCTGGCAGTCGGACATCCGGAATGTTGTGGTGCACGGTGACGTAACAATGCTTTTTTGACGATCTCAAACTTCAGTCAAAAGGGAAAACAAACAGTCAGTTATCATTGTAGTCAATGGGAGAAACACTGGTTTTTTGTCATTTTTCAATAAATACTAGACATAATTTATTTTTCTTCACAAACGTTTTGTATTAGATAATAGTCTCCAACATACTGGATGAGTACCATTAATTTTCGCTGACTGGCTGAGGCGACACAAGTATTCATAAAAAATATCCCATTAACTATAATGATAAAATTTCCCCTCCTAACTTAGCAAAACCGTATTGAGTTCGTACACGGGTACGTCTCTCCGACCTCGAGAATAATCTTTTTCTGCCATGCATCATGGTCTTGATTATTCGCGGAATGGATCTGCACACACAACTGTAGTGTAAATCAGCTCTTTGTACCAAAGTAAATAACCGTACCCACATGCTTAAAACAAAACAACTCAATCAATCAAGATTAACTACTTAATCAAGCTAATAGATATATTAAGTGGAAAATGAATTTCACACATATTTTTAATTACTTACTTTCAAATCAAGTTTCAGCATCAATTTAATCAAGTTGTTTTCAGTGTGTAGGTAGCATATTGCTAATCAGGAACTCATCAAATCCTGACCAGCAACTAGACGCAGCGTTACGTGGGAATGATCTCCCGATAACATGCGAACTGCTGTCATTTTAACATTTTTTTTTAAATTTCGATATGCTTTGCTTTAAAGGAGATGTAGGCATTTGAGGTGAGGAGGGGAGGGGGGAAGGGGAGGCTCTGTAATAATTTCAATCTGTTTTGTTTAAGTGTTTTGTTTTACTCTCTGTTATAAAGTGGTTTGTCCAGAAAATTCCGGGGCGGGGGTCCCGGTGGAGCGGGGGTATGATGTCTGGCTCTACTTGCAACGCTAATAGTACTCAGTGAATCATGATCAAGTACGTACAGTAAGATTGAAAAGTTTGATCCCGATGATCTACGCATGCAGATAATTATCTCCGAGAAAGTGTATTTTCTTAAATCAAGGTAGGACGATGGTCGAAGGGAGACCTACACGAGCTTAAAAAGATCAATCTATCATTGCTATTTACATAGGACCAAATACCAACAAATTGCACTAGGATGCTATTCAGGAAAACTTAGAACTAACTTTGTAAACAAGTCCAAAAGATAATGCTTCAAACATGTTCTTGAAAATGTCGACTACAAACCTCCGTGGCGCAGTGGTTAGTGCTTTTTCTTTTCACCCGCACGTCCAGGGTTCGTATCCCAGTGGGTCTGCAACCAGTGAGTTCACAACTGGTTATCAAAGGCCGTGGCCGTCTTCATATAATGTCCAGCACTGGATGCGTTCGGAACATTAAACCTTGCTATGCCATACTATTCCTTATGTATTAAAATCGCAGTTAATTGATTACATTTACAGGAAGCAGAGCCAGAAAAGGTTATGCCAGCGAAAGTCGTGTGACGGGATATTGGCTCAATAAATAGTGGCATGGAAGAAAATGTTCCGGAAATTGAGAAGGAAATTATCCAAAAAACAGCAATTCCAACGTCGGATAGAGACTTTAGCAATACGATTTTTTCCCCTTGTGTTTGCAAGAATTTGATGGCATAGTGGCAAGGGGCATCTGGGGCAACTGACCACAGTGAAGTTTTTCGAGACGGCGCCGGGTGCTCACAGGAGCGCAAAAATTATCATGTTAATATATTTTGTATGTGTTTTCATTCTCAACTATTCTAATTTGTATCATTTTTAGAGGAAACGTTGTGAATGTTTTCTTTCAAAGCTTTAGTCAATATGAAAAAAATATTTTAAAAAATCATCTCTGGACCCCAACTGAAGACCAGTGGCACATCTAGAGTTCTGGGGGCTTGTGAACAATCCATAGGTCGGACCCATAACAAACATACCACAGTGTTAAGTTCCGAGGTCCCAAATATCGATTTTTGCTCGGTGGGGTCCGTGGGGTTCACCCACCCTTTCCACCCTATTAGCCACTGCTGCAGACACATTGCATTTAATGGGACCAAATTTGCACATTAGTTCCAAAATATGTATTCGTATATATAGCTTTAGCGTGGACTTGATTCAGCAATTTTCTTATATCAAAAATACGTCAAAAAACGATAAGCTTTCGGGGGTTCGCGCCTTGGACGCCTCAGTATATACCATCTATACCAGGACTTTGACCCTGGATTTGACACAATTATTAAGCAAATTTTTGCAATCACAATCAAGAAAAACAGTGTTTCCGGGGATGGGGGGCTTCGCCATTAGTTTGACACAATTTTCGGCTATATTAAAATCACAAA
>JAIGNY010000705.1:2500-64466 GCA_020152595.1 Chiridota heheva | reverse complement strand
TAGTGTTGTAAAGGGGGTGGGGAAGGGAGAAGGGGAAGGGGGAGGAGGGTGAAACCACTAGTTTTTTGGTGATTGAAGGGGCAAGTAACACCAATGGAAAATATTGGGGATATTTCTCTCCTTACGCCCGCCCAGGTCACCTTCCCATCGAAGAAAGTCTTTAGAAAACCTTTGATTTTGATGTTAGTTGCTCAACTTTATATAATTTAGGAAGAGAATAAACATAATCCTATCAAGGAAGAGTTAATTGTTTTTATTTCATTTAATGTCCCCCTTACCCCTATTTTTCAATGGCAAGTCGAAGATAATCTGAAAAGCCTCATTTTGTAGAACTAAAAATCATTGTACTAGTACACACAAAAACATGTTCCACACAATGCATCTTATATACATTATCTACCTCGATGATCACTCAGAACTTGCGATTTCCATGAAATTTGACGTATGTTTTAAGTAACAAATATTAGAATTAGAATGGTAAATACCATCATGGTTCGCATGCCCATGCAAATTGACACCCATATCATATGATCCGGCCAAATAGAAAAATGGCATCTCACACTCAAGTCCCACATGGCATCCTATGTCCCACATGGCATCCCACCCCACGTCCCACATGGCATCCCACCCCATGTCCCACATGGCATCCCACCCCATGTCCCATATGGCATCCCACCCCATGTCCCACATGGCATCCCACCCCATGTCCCACATGGCATCCCAATCCATGTCCCACATGGCATCCCACCCCATGTCCCACATGGCATCCCACTCCATGTCCCACATGGCATCCTACCCCATGTCCCACACGACATCCCATCCCATGTCCCACATGGCATTCCAACATATCTCCCACATGGCATCCCACCCCATGTCCCACATGACATCCCATGTCCCACATGGCATTCCATCATATGTCCTACAGGGCATCCCATCCTATGACCCACATGGCATCCCACCCCATGTCCCACATGGCATCCCACCCCATGTCCCACATGGCACCCTATCCCATGTCCCACACGACATCCCATCCCATGTCCCACATGGCATTCCATCATATGTCCCACAGTGCATTCCACCATATCTCCCACATGGCATTACACCACACAGTGTCTCACATGGCATATTCCACCATATGTCCCACATGGCATTCCACCATATGTCCCACATGGCATCCCATGCTATGACCCACATGGATCCCATCGTACATGTGTGTCCCACATTAATCAAACCATATGTACCACATGACATCCCTCCCTATGTCCCACATGGCATCCCTCCCTGTGTCCTGCATCAATGGCTTCCCACCTAATGTCCCACATGGCACCCCACCATATGTTCCACATGGTATCCCTCCAAATATCCCAATGACATCCTACTTTATGTACCACATGGCATCACATCCCATGTTCCCATGGCCTCCCACCCTATGTCCCACATAGCCTCCTAACCTATGTCACACATGGCATCCTACCTTATGTCACACATGGCATCCTACCTTATGTCACACATGGCACCACAACCTATGTCACACTCTGTGTTACTCGTGGCATCCCACCATGTCCCACATGGCATTCTACCCTGTTCCACATGGCATCCCACCCCATGTCCCACATGGCATCCCACCCCATGTCCCACATGACATCCCATAGGTTCCATAAGAAGTCTCATCCTAGCTATCACAGTCACTGATTGAGCATACTATGTATGAAAGTGTCAGTTCATATAATAATTTATATGCAAATGACTTGTTGAAATTGGGTGGTACGCCATGTCCCACATGACATCCCATATTATCCCATGTCCTGCATGGCATTCCACCACATATCCTACGTGGCATTCCACCCTGTTCCACATGGCATCCCACCCCATGTCCCATATGGTATCCCATCCCGTGTCCCACATGGCATCCCACATGTCATCCCACCCTATGTCTCACAAGACGTCCCATAAGCTCCATAAGAAGTCTCATCCTAGCTATTACAGTCCCTGACTGAGCATACTATGTATTAAAGAGTCAGTTCATATAATAACTTATATGCAAATGTGTTGTTGAATAAGAAAAAAAGGTGGAGTCAAATAATTAAGCCTGATATAGCCCTTGGTGTATACAACATGGTAAATATTATATCATATGTCCCTCATGGCCCCCATCCATGTCCCACATGGCATCCCTCCCTATGTTTATATGCAATCACATCCTGTCACACTCCCTGACTAAGCATGCTAAATAAGAAAGTCTGGTCAGGTCATATACTGTAGTAACTTTATGCAAATGACCACAATAATAAAGGTGGAGTTAAAAAAATCGTGCCTGATATAACTGTTTGGTGCCCAAATATTTTGAAGAATTTTAAGGATTTCAAATCTCAAGTGCTACAAGAGAGACTTGAGGATCTCTGAACAATATTGGAAGTGGATTGTAAGTACCTTGGCTCATTTTACTGGGGGATATAGAGTGTTACATAGTAGTCGTAACCAAGGGATTATGCATATAATATTCACACACAACAGGTCTTTAAATATCGGCGATGCACGGCGGGTAAATAATCGCCTGTTCCCTTACTTTCTTATATTGTTAATATATTTTATTTGTTATATGTTTTTTTCTAATTGTACAGTTTCTTCTGATGGTAAATCAATTTACGCGTCTGTTGTATAACTCTCTTTACGTATTCCATAGTTGTAAGTACTGTAGCAGCATTTAAAAAATTTTTTTATAAGAGAATGCTTTAACACTTTTTGAGGAATGTAAGGCCGACATGTCACATCTAGTCTTATCTCAGTTTATTTCTATGAAAATCTGGAATTATCTACAATACGGAATAGGAACGAAACTTTGTACATTTTTGTTCCTTGAATTGTTCTCTTAAAAGTACAATAACCAGATGTGAAACTAAAACTTATCCATTAAGAAGGATACCTGCCTCCTCGGCACATTATGACCCCCATCACAACATTTTAGCAATATCCATACATTCTATTACAAAAAGTACAACAATGAGCATCTCACTTGACATAAGCCTTGACGGTGCTGAGCCTGAAGATTGGGAGGAGAGCTGCAATGACTGAGAAGAGGGCATGGGTGAACTGTCCAGATGTGGTGTTAAGCTTGGTTCTGGACTGGGTGAAGGAGTAAGATGTTGGTCTGGTGTAAAGAGTCTTGTTTCTCTGAATGAGGTGGGTTGGTCTCTGCTCACATTTGAAGCTGTTTAGATGGAGAAAATGAAGGAATAGTGTATGCAGGCACAACTATTAGTTCAGAAAAAGTAAACTGTTGATAGCATTTCCATGCTGGTCTCTATGTAAAACGTCTACCATGAAACATGGAAGTTCCAGAGATGTTTCACTCAATGCAATTTGCAGTATGACCACTGCTAATGTTTTTTTCTGGAAATAATGTGAATATAGAAAAGGGAGGGGGGAGTGATAGGGAGTTACAATTCTCAGAAAAGAAATATTAAAGAAACATAACACTAATATATGTAGTTCGTATAATGTTTGCTCCAACAGTTTTATTCAAGATTGTACATTTCTTACTGGAATTTTCATTTGCTCTGTAGGAATAGGAGTTGATTGCCCACCCTTCTTTGTCATTGTCCAGGGCAACCAGGTGGGCGATTCTTCCAGCCAGGTATAGAGCACAATTATTTTCTGAATAGCTTAAAACTGCAGATTTTTAATTCCAACATGAAGTAAAGAATCTAAACATTAGTGAGGAACTTTTGTGATAAAAGTGAACAGCTTACACCAGAAAAAAAAAAAAAAAAAAAAAAAAATAAGAAACAGACAATCTATTTCATACAATGAAATTTATCTCTGGTATTATGGTCAACCAGAGAGATCTTACTCCAATCGGTAAAATTACAATCATCAAATCATTAGCCCTTTCTGAACTTGTATACCTGTTTTCTCTTCTCCCGAACCCCCCAAATAAATTAATTTCTGATGTTGAAAAGTTGCTCTGTAAGTTTGTTTGGAATGGGAAAATGGATAAGGTTAAACGCTCTACTTTAATCAATGACTATGTAAATGGTGGTCCTAGAATGCCACATTTGAAGTCTTTTATTAACTCTTTCAAACATTCTTAGGCTAAAAGATATTTTGAGCCAACTCCAAAGCATTGGAAGTTGTTTTTTGATATTAATCTAAATCAATTTGGTGGGCGTATGTTTGTTAAAGGGAATGTCTGTTTGAATGTCATTAAGATTGATTGTAATTTTATATCTGATGTTAGTAAAGCCTCAAGTGCTCTTACTTCTCATTGCCTGATGCTGACTTTGGTAGTCAGCTGATTTGAATAACAGTAACTGTCAGTAAAGGGTATTTGTTATGTTAAGGATCTTTTTGATAATGATAATACAGCCCTAAGCTATAATGATTTTCTACATGCATATGATATTACCAATCTCCCTTTTACTAGTTGCTTCGGGTTAATTTATGCAATCCCATCTCACTGGAAGAATTCTGGTTGTGGCAATTCCAGTTCCCATTGTAATCAAGAAAACTTGATCCATATTTTTAACAGGAGACTGATTTTCCATATAGCACGGTTTACAGTCCGTGAACCAAAGTTTGATACTTCCAATTTCGTTTTGTGCATAGGATTATTTCAAGAAACAGTTATCTACATAAATTTGAATATGTTGATACTTCCCTGTGTTCTTTTTGCAAAATTCTAATGAAACTATGCGCATCTATCTTGGGAATGTCAGTTTTGCCAAATTTTCTGGGATGATGTTCAGTCTATCATTTTATTAAAGCAACCATTTTTCGTGAAATTGATGTTTTGTTTGGCTCTTTAGAAAAAGACGACAGCATTTATAATTTTGATGTTTCATGCAAAGTATTTTATCTTTCGTTGCAAAATTCTAAGACCTTAACCACGCATTTCTCATTTCTTAATATTTTTCAGTTTGCTTTTCGAGTTGAAAAAGAATTATCTTCCAATAGCAACACTTATGACAAGTTTATTGATGTTATTGAAAGTATGCCAGCCTATATCAAGATGCTGTAAAAATATTTTGTATGTCATAAGCTTGTACAATTTCAAGTTCTCTCTTTTTCAATACTATAAAACTAAAATGGAATGGAATTCTTCTTCTTACTTTGTAAATTATTATAAAATTGAGTTTGATTGTTTTTGTTAAGTTGAAAAAGCAGAAATAAATATTTGGGAAAAAAAATTATCATGAAAAGTTCATAGAATAATTTGGGGTATATATTTTTCATTCATATGTCAAAGTTAGCATTTGATACTACATTTTACCATTGCACAACACTCTAGAAAAATATAGTGCATTACTTACTACTCCTGTTACCCCTATTGAAGGAAGGTGTTGCAGATGGGGTATCATCAGGAAAACCTGGAGGTACACCATTTCTATCTGAAAATATGTCTGGACTAAGAGGGGCTTCTTTTGCACCTGTGTTAAATGGTACAAAGTCACGTTTGGTTTGTTGATGTTTCACGGCACCGCGACAATCAGAGTCATATGTGCCAAGAGGGTGTTAATAAATAATGGTGTAAGAGTTAGGATAGTGAGGAGAAGGAAGGTTTGTAATGGAGATAAAGGGGAAAGGCTGAGGTGGGAGAAAAATTTAGATGAAAAGAAAGGGGTGTGTAAGGTTATGTAGAGAAAAAGAAGAAGGAGGGTAGGAGATCATATGTGGTGGAAGAGGTTGTTGTTGCGGAGGAAGTTGATGATGTTTGAGGAAGAATTGTTTTCAAATAAATCTGAGATTAAGGAGAGTGGGGAGAGAAGAGATCTGGAGTTCTGGTATAGGGGACAGGTTAAGAAAATATGCTTGATGGAGAGATTGATGTTGCAAGTGGGGTAGAGAGGGGCAGGGAGCCGGATAAGAGATGGGAGCGAGTAAGAGAGGAGTGGCCGAGGCGGTGACAAAGATGTCTTCCCTGCGGTTGCGACTATGCAGAGGGGTGTTGGTCCCGACTTTAGGTTTGATGGTGTGAAGTTTATTACTGGTTTCGTGATTCCAGGAGTTTTGCCAGGTTTTGTTGATGTAGTTAGAGATGCAAAGTCACTGATAAGTATACCATCTAAATATCAATTTCAATCCAATATAGGAGATATTCATCTTAAGCCATTTATAAGCATTCAAAATTACATCATTCTTAAACTCTTCTAGATATTTGGAAACAATAATTTATTACCAATGTAATTAAAGAGGTCTATAAAGAAATTGTAAGCAATGTTTGGTTTATAGATGAGTCAAATGAAGTTGCCTTTATTTTTTATTAGCAATGGTCAATTCTTCACTTTAAATCATCTAATGTGAATAAGATCTCAGGACATGTAGCAACAACTTAAACTTAATTGCAAGAAAATATGGTAAAAACCATGAAAATAGCAAAATATTTCATGACAATCGGTTAAATATTGATCATTTTACAAGAATTTCATTTTGTTGGCCCTATTGCGCAAACATATTTTCTATTGTTTATGTAAATCCTTTGTTTTTCAATACCCACTACATATATTTTGAAGTTTGATTATACACCTAGGGCAAAAGGTAATCAGAAAAGAAGAAATAAAACTAATAACTAGTTAAAACTGAAGAATACATTTAAAAAATTACTTAAGGATATTGAGCTATGTTCATGGGATGACATCACAAAGTTTGCCTCAATTCTAAACTCTTGAAACTTTGCCTGACCATGATTAAAAAAAAGACAAGCTTTAGTTTTCAGAGATTTAAGGGCATTTTACTCAGAATTTAATGTTCTTTCACATACGTAAAAACTGGTACATGTCACTAGACTTTAAATGAAATATATTTGTAAGAGTTAAGCAAACTTAGGTTGCTAACATCTTAATCAAGAGAGCAAAAAGAATCCAACAAATATGTGCTGACCATAAAACACCTTTAAAAATGCTTACCATGAAGGCTTGAGTTGAATTGTGCTGTTTCTGAAAATTTCTGTTCCCTTCCCTCTTTAGAAGGAATTTGTACAGAACCTGAAAAAAAGAGCTCATGTCAGTGACATCTTGATAAGTCCCCATGAAAAAAATATCAGCTTATCACCCACATGCGCATCACTTTTGAGAGAATCCCAGATTTTTATTTTATTGAAAAATTACTTCTTTTCTTGGATTAGTCATTCAGTGTCCGTACTTCTGTTTCTTTCTTCTTTCTACCAAAATACGAACAATTCCTTCTTACACTTTTCAATATCTATTACTCCTGATGTGGTTGACCCGATCCAGAATGCTGCAAATCACCGAAATGAATTGGCTTGGGGAAAATAAATAAATGACACAATGACAGAAAATGAAATTGTCTTACTTTTCTGACAATACGATAGCCAGGCGGCTTGGACGACTTGTCTTTTGCTTCTTTGGTTTTATGATGAGGACTGGACCCTGTCAAAGTAATGAAATTTGCATTATCAATTTAAATCACTGGATAGTTAAGTATGATACTATTTCAATTCAGCCAGAAGATGCAAAGTCTTAGAAAACTTGATTAAATTCTCGATGATCAGTTTGTTTTATTTTAATTATACAAAATTGTGATGTATGACTGGGTGGTTAGCTCCAAATTTAATGTAATTCTTTGATGAATCCCAGAATGATGGGAAAGTCTGCTCTTATTAGATATTGATTGGCTGAACCACTCAAACAAATTCCGTTATAGTTTGCTGCACCACTTTAATAACTAGAATGTCAGCACTCTGTAGAGTGCATATCTCCACCCTCTTTGCAATTACAAATTATAATTTCGTCGAGTTCATTAAATTCCAATACCCAATACAATCTACCTCAGAAATGAAGGTTTATTCCCAAAACGTTTCTTTCTTACTTTTGATTTGAATTGATCATTTGCATTCTGAACACTTTAGGATTATCTACTGGCTGATTTCTTCCAAGGCCATATCATTGTTTTTAGTTTGATGAAGGCTAAGCATTCATTGTTTGTGTTCCTTTCAGACAAGATTCACATTCCATCATTTTCCATGCATGGCAGAAACCAAAATTGTTTTGAGTTTCTTTAAAGGATTAGTCCAGTTGTCAAACATGTCCATCTTATAATAAAGAGGACTTCAAAAGAAACAAAATGGTGAAGTAAGCATTTAAAAATCTTATTCCATTAAGGAGATATTCAAGTTTAAACCACTGTCTTATCTGTGTAGAAATGACTAGTGTAGTAAGTCTACTATTCATACTCACATTCTTAACAATTGTTAATGTATTTTAAAGAAAGTTGATTAATTTTGTCACCATTTACATTATTTTTCCGTAGACTTTCTTCAGGTGGTATATTAGAAAAACCCTTCCTAGAAACAGTTTTACTACTGTAAAATTCAGATAATGCAAACACATAATTTGAATGACTGTAGATGAATCTGGGGAAAAGTAAATATTATTTTGTGTAAAAAGCATACTTCATATACATCCACATTACTTCTTTACTTTGACATTTACATTGGAGAAATTTGGTACATCCCTATACAATCAAGCTCTATTAAGTACAAAGGTCCCACCACTTGAATATCTATGCGCGTCTTATTGCACAATACAACAACTAACTGATTTACAGGTATGAATCATTTCACAATAACATCAGCCCATTATGAACAATTCATTACACAAACAGTGTGGAAGCTTACCAGGCACTTTGCTGTTTCCGCCTGAAGTAGATTTGCTTGCATTGGTGATATTATAGATAGTTGTTGCAGTGGCAGCGAGTAATGTGGTGGGTGCTTTGTCTGGGTGGTGTTCAGTACAACTGCTGTGATTCGATGAGGATTTCTGTCTTGAAACTGAGGGGGAAAATGCCTTACTATTCTTGATACATGTAGTTTCCAGAAAATACTGATAGTTCCACAAACCTCAATGCATAAATGTGAAGTTGTCGAGGGGGTTCAAAACTAGCAATTTTTATTGCGAGTAGAATCAGAATGGAGACTTTAATGTACTAGTTTGCCCCAAAGTAAAGTACAATTGGGTAGAGGATCTGCAACAGTGCAACTACAAAAAGCAGTTGTAGCCACTGAATTTAAATAGGTGCAGCATAATTGTTCCACATATACTTATATAAAATCAAAAAGCTATTAGATTAATACTAGCAACAATAATTATACCAATATTATCACCTACAACACAGAACCTAATTTTTGTACAAGATGGTCCAGTTAACTTCCAATAATAAATGTTCTCACCATTTTTAAGTGCTCTGAATTCTGCTGTCTTTGAGATGTTCTGCTCACCAATAACACGATCAATTCGGTCTAAGGAATCTATTAAAACAATCATTGAAGGCAATCTTTGACTACAGTGCTTTTGCGTTAACATGTTTAGAACTTTGAAGAATGTACTTGTTTTTAAAGTATATTGAGATATAAAGATCAAAATATTGTAAATTGTGGTTTAGTTCATAACATAACAAAAACTTTCACATCAAAAAAATAAGTTTAACAAACACAAGTGAAGATACATTGTCTTTGTTTTCATCTTTTCATTTGGATCAATAGCCAAGACAAGAAGTAGAGAATGATATGAACACACAATGCAGGAAAACGTCCAATCACCAATCAAGAAATAGCTACAAACAAAGAGCATGTGGAAAAATATGCACTGGGTTCTCCTTCATGGTATTGACATTGTTTATATTACAAATGACCATTGCTTACACAAAAATCATTCCAGTATGATTTCTTTGCTTTTGCTTTCATTAGATATTGAGTTTTTGATCAGTGACAGTGTGTTACTGCCTTTCATACTATCAACCAGACATCGCAAACGATACACATCCCCTCGTTACACATCCCCTCATTGCTGATAACATGCTTTCCACCCTATGTCACAACTGCCATCCCACCCTCTGTTCTGCATGATGACATCACTCCACACCATCCCACCAAGCATCAACTCAAGATCAACTACGGTTTTCCCAGAAAAACAAGAGATGCAAACTTTTCTCTTTTTAATCAATTATTTGACCTCTGACCTTTAAGGTACATAACCCTCTTATACTGGGGACAAATTTGTCATCATTCCACACCATCCTACCAAGCATAAACACAAGATCAGTTAAGCACTTATCTGACCTCTGACCGTTAGTAAATGACCTTGACTACAAACTTGTCATCATTCCAGCAAAGGAGACACACAATTTCCTCTTCTAAGCACTTATCTGACCTCTGACCGTTAGTAAATGACCTCTCTTATACTGACTACAAACTTGTCATCATTCCACATGCATCCTACCAAGCATAAACCCACGATCAGTTACTGTTTGCCCCAGCAAAGGAGACACACAATTTCCTCTTCTAATCACTTATTTGATCTCTTGACATTTAAGGTACGTGACCCCTCTTATAAGGGGAGAAACTTGTCATCATTCTACACCATTATACCAAGCACAATTCCAAGATCAGTTACTGTTTCTCCAGTAAAAGAGACACAAGATTTCCTCTTTTAATCACTTATTTGACCTCTGACCTTTACGCTACATGAACCCTCTTAAAACGGGGACAAACTTGTCATCATTCCACACCATCCTACCAAGCATAAACCCAAGATCAGTTACTGTTTGACCAGCAAAGAAGACACACAATTTCCTCTTTTAATCACTTATTTGACCTCTTGACCTTTAAGGTACGTGATCCATCTTATAGGGAAACAAAGTTGTCATCATTCCACACCATCTTACTAACCATAATCCTAAGATCAATTATTGTTTCCCCAGTAAAGGAGACACAAGATTTCCTCTTTTGATCACTTATTTGACCTCTGACCTTTAAGGTACATTGACCCCTCTTATAGGGGGACAAACTTGTAATCATTCCACACCATCCTACTAAGCATAAACTCAAGATCAGTTACGGTGTGCCAGTAAAGGAGATACATTCCATCACTTATTTGACATCTGACCTTTAAGGTACATGACATCTGACCTTTAAGGTACATGACCTCTGACTTTAAGGTACATGACCTGTGACCTTTAAGGTACATGAACCTCTAATATGGGACAAACTTGTTATCATTCCACACCATCCTACTAAGCATAAACCAAAGATCACTTACTGTTTCCCAGCAAATAAGATATACAATTTCCTCTTTTAATCACTTATTTGACCTCTGACCTTGAAAGTACATGACCCATTTTATTAGGGGACAAACTTGTTACATTCCACACCATCCTACCAAGCAAAATCCTGAGATCAATTGTTTCCCCAGTAAAGGAGACACAAGATTTCCTCTTTTAATCATTTATTTGATTTCTGACCTTTAAGGTACATGACCCCTCTTATAAGAAGATAAACTTGTCATCATACCACACCATCCCACCAAGCATAACCCTAAGATCAGTCATTGTTTCCCCAGTAAAGGAGACACGAGATTTCCTCTTTTAATGACTTATTTGACCTCTGACCTTTAAGGTACATGACCCCTTTTATAGGGGGACAAACTTGACATCATACCACACCATCCTACTAAGCACAAACACAAGATCAGTTAGTTTCCCCCAGCAAAGAAGATACAAGATTTCCTCTTTTAATAACTTATTTGACCTCTTGACCTTGTAAGATAATTCATAGGGTGTGCAGAAAATGGGGAATTCTTATCACCCACACCATCCCCACAACAATGACCTCATCACATAGAATTATCTCTACATAAAATAAAATAATAAATACTCCCATTTTGTTTTTCTAAGTTCAATAGCTTCCAATTAGGCCTAAATAAACATGCACAAGATTCCTCCTAATCAATATAAAATCAACAAGTGTATGATCGCGATCTAGCCTTGTTTCCCGCCTTTTTTCAGCAAATAAATCAGATTACTGGGCCGGACCATTCACAAAGCGTCTGACTTCTGACGTGCTACGTGACATAGGTACATACGCGCACGGCCTGCCGCGCTCCGACGGTTTGCCGCACTGCGAGATATATCAAATTTGATGCAGAGCTAGCTAGCTGAGCAGCGCTGCTAGATTGCATCATGGCCAAACAACTGTAATTTTGAAGTTGGAACGATCTTGGAATTAAGCCTTTTGTTGCCCAAGCAGATATTCATATGAATCATGTGTTTTGCTGAAACATACATTTTAGGAGGAATTGTGCAACGGTTTGTTTCGGAAGCAGATAAAAGAATAATCTTCCTGTGTAGTTGCCATTTAAAAAAAATTCTAGCCTAACAACAGATTTGTGTTATTGTACCTATTGCCCAGTGTTAACACTAGGCCTTACATTGGTACAAACGATCTCTACAATTTACTAACCTTTTTTTGGGCTGCTTTTCTTGTGTGAGTGATCTTTATTAGGTCACTAATTAGGCAAGAATTTTATGATGTTGGTGTATTATAGGCCTACCATTGTTAGATTTGATTTCGTTCGTACTGTGAGCTTATGTAACATTATGATTTAGGCCTCAGCTACTGCAAGAATAGGCTAGCCTATATGCTGAACTTACATTAACAATAATAGTTAGCCTAACATGGTATTATCAGAACCATTAAGCAGTATTGTTGTTGTTGAACTTGTAGTGTCCTTTTAGATCATTACAACCTACGGGTAGGGAGTGGGGTACATTCATGAAACTTGGCATAGGAGCAAAAAGGTGGAGGGATTATGCACCTTCGAAGTAAGCGTGAAAGGGGTGTTGTGTGTGCATGCTAATTAAGTAATTTGCATAATAAAAAAAAAAGTATTCATTTCAATTTCTCGTAGACTTTCATGCATGATCATGAAAAGTGGGTTAATAGTTGGATATCATATGCTGTCTCTGTATGATACGATTAGTTTCAGGGTCATGAATTCATACTAATTGGGCTTAGGTGATTTGCATATCAACGAAAATGTTTAACTTTAAGTCATAACTTAAGATAGGAATGAAGTACATCCACGATACTTAGCATAGAGGTAAAGAACTAAGGTACCTTTAAAATGAGCATGAAAAGGAGTGTTGTGTATCATAGCATACTAATTAACTAGTTTGCATAATAAAGACATGTATCATTTTTAATTTTTCGTAGGCTACGCTGTTTCATGTATGATCATGAAAAGTGGGTTGATACAGAGTTGAAGATCAAATGTTTTATCTTTACGAAAAGTATCGTGGTCATTAATGCATTTAAATTAAGTGATTTGCATATCAATGAATTTTAACGAAAATGTTTAACTAGTTAAAGTCATAACTTCTAATCTTAAACATAATTTTAGTGCAGGAAATTCCCTTCCAAATCCAAGTGTAGTTGACAACCTATATTATGAATGCTTTTTCTATATCTTAGGATTTTTTTCCCAAATCATAGAATTTCAGGAATTTTTTTCAAATCTCAAACTCACATCTGTTTAAGTTCTAGCAGATTCTTTACTTTAATTTTTAAAGTCATTTTCTTTCCAAAACCTAAAATCAATAGAGACAGGTTAGCTTTTCATGTACATAAGGCTTAATGTCATATTGAAGGCTATTAATTCCACTTTTAAATTGCAGTTTTTTTTGCTTGAATACCCCAACATTGGTTGGTAAAAAAGGGATATCATTTCCAAAATACAAAAATCAAAACCATGTGTTAGTTTTACAATGGCCCAGGCCCCAGTGACAATTTGTCTAAGTTAAATTTCATTGCTTACTATATAACAAAATATATCCATCACTTTATAGTTGGAGAAAACAAAAGAAGTACCCATGGCCCAACTCTTGGTCAGTGAAACTGTCTAAGATTACTAACAACACACAAAATTCCTTTATTTGGTCAGAATCACCTCAGTACCCACTATCATAAGTAAACTATTTCAACCTCCTTTTCAATCTTGGGATTTAGTTACATCACTTTTCATCTTATTTTCAACCCATTTATTCTGTCAATGGCATCTCCAAAAGAAACAAAAATAATGAGGGACATTTAGTGAATTCACTAAGGTTTTGTTGAGGTCAAAGCTTGTCCTCATGGAGAAGACATGTCCTGAGACTGGGTGATTTACGAGGAGTAGTATAACGCGACAGCCTGTGACAACTTTGAGAATGTACAAGGGTAGCAGATTTTTGTGTGAAGGTTCGTGCTTCGTTTCACACAAAAATCAACTACCTTTGTACATTCTCAAAGTTGTCACGTTTCAGCAAGGTTGTCATGTTAGGGGGTCAATTTTAACTTATATTATCTTATATATGATCATATTAACTTATATGATCATACGCTAGCCTGTATGATGCAATACCCACTGATCAAATAACTTACAGTATAAAATTGTATCATCACACATTCAAACGTGCTTTTTTAAAGCGTTCGATCATAATTATGAATAATATCAATGAGAATGCCTTGTCTCAGGATATGAATGAATATTTAGCAGCACTTTCATATCATGAATTGGTTCGCGAAGTTGAGGTTGGAGTTGGGGGAGAATAATAATTGTTCACAATTATAATACTTATGGAGGTGACGAAGATTGTGATTGTACAGTAGTAATCTTTGCTTAATACCGTGGGGTATAGAAATTCTCTTCGGATAACGAACCCCTTAGTCAAGTATATTGTGATCGTATTTCTGGTGATATTAGACATTTTTGGTCTCGTTATTTGGAAGATTATTGCCGCCGCCCACTTATACATATAAGGGATGCAGGCCTTCGATTATGCATATCAACATTTGTTAATTTTGAACTGATTGAATAGCTCTATTCTACTTCCTTGTTCTGACGTCATGGGTGTGGTGATATTTGAAATAATTTTTCTCGTCTGAGCTGTGCATTTCCAGTGCGAATTATCAATTGAAAAAAAAAAAAAAAAATGTATTTGCTTTTTTTTAAATGGAATTAGATCATTCTTGAAAAGTATTAACCCCATGACAAGATATCATTCAGTATTACTGGAGATTCTTTAAGTTATCCTATAGGGATAACTTTAAGCCGGGTTAACCAATTGACTGTTAAGCGTGTTATGCAACGCATTAAACATGTTATGCAGAGCAACCGGAATTTCAGGGTGGGTGACAGGCTGATAATTGAGTTGTCACATTGCAATGCCCAATTGTCAGGGTGGGGCAGAAGAAGGGGGTGGAGAAGGGGGAGAAAGTGTTGTTTTCACGTACCAAATTAAATTTTACTCCAATTTCACGCGAAGGTATTTTGTGTTTGCCGCGTGCATTATTAGTTGCCAAACTGAAATTTGATATGTCACGCCATTGCAAAACCAAATTTGGGAAAGATTGTGAAGTCTAGACATTACAAGCTGAATTAATTTGTGCACAAGCGGGTGTAGAACCGGGGGATGGGGAAGGGGGGGAGTGAAGTCCACGAATTGATTCAGTCCAGTGTGTTCAAAGACTACCAAATTTGTGTCTTTTAATAAAATGTTCTTGATTTGGTCATGTATAACATGGGTACTTCCTGTCATTCACAAATCTTTTCTAATTCTTAGGATGAGATGTCATTGTGATGTCATAGTCTATCCAAAAAAGTTTCAAAGAAATTTTACCCTGACCTCGCTAGGTCATGCAATTATCATGGAAGGCTGCCTCTTTTCAAACAAATTTTATAAATGGTGATTTAGTCTTATGGAGTGTTTAGTCACTCAACTTTGTTTACAACTGTGACATAATGAGTAAGGTTTTTTCCTGGTTAAATGTGCTCTTTTTTTTTTTTTTAACTTTTTGCTTTCATTCATAAATTAAGTTTATTTTGTTTCTTTGATCAACATGCACTTCCTGTGCATTTTCCTGCTAATTGTTTCCTCAACACTAAGGAAATAATTAAATACTGCATCTCTCTTAAAGAGTTTAGTTGTATTCCATACGCTGAAACCGGTAACTTCATGATCTTCATCTTTTGTAAATAGTTTTCCTGTGTGTATCCTGCTGAAACTCGAACCAGTATATTCTGCAATAAATTTTGTAATCATAGCCTATTGCTATCTGTGTGACTTAGTTTTGTTCTGGAAGCCACCGCTGTTATAATCAATTTTGTTTTATTCTGGACTCTGATATTATTTATTCAACAACGCTACAAATGTATAAGGGTCGTGTTTTTAAAGATCAAAGACTATGTTTATTTTATGATAAAATTACGATGTTATATATGCTGTACCTTCTTTTTTTAACTGTAGAGTTTTTCCTATGGTTGTTGTAAATCATGCGGCAACAGTAAAAACTTGATGTCGGGCGGGTGAGTGGGTGGTTTGTAGTAGCTGGCATAGAATGTTTCCCTCGCAAGAGTGTTTCGATGCTCATAAGAAAAATGTTGTAGGACAGGTAGATGAAATTTGATAATATGTCACGCCATTGCAAAACCAAATTTAGGAAAGATTGTGAAGTCTAGACATTACAAGCTGAATTAATTTGTGCACAAGCGGGTGTAGATCCGGGGGATGGGGGTGGGGGGAGGGGGATGAAGTTCTGAAATTGTTTCAGTCCAGTGTGTTGAAAAACTACCTAATTTTTGTCCTTTATTCAAATATTCTTGATTTGGTCATGTTTAACATGGGTACATCCTGTCATTCACAAATCTTTTCTAATTCTTAGAATGAGCCGTCATTGTGATGTCATAGTCTATCCAAAAATGTTTCAAAGAAATTTTACCCTAAGACCTCCCTAGGAGGCCATGCAATTATCATGGAAGGCTGCCTCTTTTTAAACAAATTTTATGAATGGGGATTTTAATCTTATGGAGTGTTTAGGCACTCAAATTTGTTTACAACTGTGACATAATGAGTAAGGTTTTTTTTCTGGGTAAATGTGCTTTTTTATTTGATACTTTTTACTTTCATTCATAAGTTAAAGTTCTATTTTGTTTCTTTGATCAACATGCACTTCCTGTGCATTTTCCTGCTAATTGTTTCCTCAACACTAAGAAAATAATTAAAATTAAATCTTTCGTAGTATGTATTTGTTAGATACTTTAGCCGTGGTTTCACAAGGGGGGAGTGAGGGGAGACAAATTCAGTCCACTAATTAGGCTTTACAGTGGTTGTGATGTGTCTTTTACTACAAAAGAAGATATCATTACAGCCGATTCGGATAAAGAAGAGACAAGCTTTTTTGTAGATGAAAAGGTAGATAGGAAAATCTATTAATTCAATGGATGTGCCTATCATGGATGCCTCAAGTGTTTTCCTGATATATCTGCCCCCACCCCTTTGGTGAAAGCACTATGGGTGAGGTGCACGATGAGATCGAAAGAAGGGAAAGAGTGTATTGAGAACTTAGGGTTTATGGTTACTGTGATGTGGGAGTGTAGATGAAGCTGCCGTAGTCCAGCTTGGACCTGAGGAGGGAGCGATATAAGGTGAGCAGGGTGAGATGATTGGCTCCCCAATCAGTGCTGGAGAGGACCCTAAGAAGATTAAGGATTTTGTGACAGTTGGTTTTGAGGGTGTTGATGTGGGGAGATAGGAGAGCTTAGAATCGAGAGTGATTCCGAGGAAGCGAGAACTGTCTTTGGGGGATAATGGAATCTTTGAGATGGAGGCTGGGGTGAAGAAATAAGGAGTTACTGTTGTTGAAGTGGATGAGAACAGTTTTGCCTTTTGAGAAGTTAAAGCCGTTGGAGTCGCTTTAGTGAGCCAAGTTGTCCAGGCAGTGTTGGAGGTTATTTTGGAGAGTACAAGCAAGGGGAGGACAAGAAGATAGCAAAATTGTTGATATAGGGAAAGCAATTGATGTTGGGGGAGGGACTTGGTGATGCTGTTGATTTTGAGGATGAAGAGAGTGGGGAAGAGGATACTGTCTTGAAGGATGCCCAGGTGTTAGGTTTAACTTTGGGAGTAGATGTTACCGATGCATACCCTGAAATGGCGGGAATGAAGAAAGTTCTGGAAGAAGGTGGGGAGAAGGCCTCTGAGGCCCGATGAGTGGAGGTCCTTGAGATACCGTACCGCCAGGCATTTTAGAGTTTGAAGAAGATGGAGATGGCGTGGTGATTTCTGATGAAGGCTTCATGTACATAGATGTCAAGTTTAAGGACATGGTCCAGACAGTTCCGCTTTCTCCTGAAAACCATTTTGAGAGGGGGATAGTTCTTCTCAAGGTGCCAGCAGAGCCTGTTGTTGATCATACGTTCTATAATTTTGCAGATGCAGGAAGTGCAAGCGATGGGCTGTTAGTAGGTGGGGAAGGGACCTGTCTTTGTTAGGCTTGGGGATGGGAGTGATGATGGCCTCTATCCAAGTAATGGGGAAAGATTTGGAGGACCATAGGTGATTATAAATTTTGAGGAGGATGTCAAACCTTGAGGGAAGTCCTGGGGAGGTTTTTGAGGAGTTTATAGTGGATGCCGTCCAGGTCTTGGCAGGAGGACCCAGATTTATTGAGGATGGAGGAGAGCTCGGAGTAGTTGAACGGAAACCAATTGTTTTCTTTGATACCAGAGACCACTTCACTTGATTTTCTTTTAGTCGAGAAAATCGATTGTATGGTTGTTCTTTTATGGCATGAGCTCATTGTTCAGCACAATCCATTGGAAAGTTTCAACTAAGTCTTGATAAATCTTGCCCTAAAATATCCCCAACTCTCCATATCACCTCTCCCTTTGTTTCAATAAGTCCCTTTAATCACGTCTTCCCACCCCTTCATTTTCACCCTTCTGTTCCAAATTGTCTGAAACTGTAATCACCTTTTCCTTAACCAGTAACAAAATCACACACCATGTTTAATCCAAATCCAATTATCAGTTCCTGAAATATTTTGAAAACAGACACACAAACAGAGGCAAAACATGTCCCCAACCCCATTTGCACCCTTCCCCTGTTCCAATATGTTATAAATTTTAATCACTTCTACCTTAAGCAGTAAAAAAAATCTCACACCAAATTGGATCCAAAGCTTGTCATTAGTTCTGGAGATATATTGATGACAACAAAGCAAGAAACATACAAACAAACAGACAAACGGAGGCGAAACATAACCTCCGTCCAACTTCATTGGCAGAGGTAATTATAAAATGGAGAGTATTTCAACTGATAACATCACAGTTACAATACCTGTTGCACCAATAATAACTAGAATATTAGCATTCTCTAGAGTGCATACCTGCACACGTTGCAATTCCAACATACCTAGAATAATTTTAAGAGTTTATTTGATCCCCATACCCAATATAATCTACTCAGAAATCCTAAGCCCACCAAGATTCATTCCCAAGTTTTGATCTGTTATGAACATCTGAACACTTGAAGATCATCTTCTGACTGGATTTCTTCCCAGACCAAACCATTGTTTTCCATTTTATTCAAGTGAAACAACATTGTTTGAGCTCTTTTCAGCCAGGATTTACGTTCCATCATTTTCCATTTATGGCAGAAAACAATTGTTTTATTTTCATTGATTCCAGAGAACACTTGATAGTTTGGATCTTCATTCAGAACACAAAGTCATTGTTCAGCACATTCAATTGGAAAGTTTCAACTTAGTCTTGACAACTTCAAGTCTTGACAAATCTAATCTTAAAACATCCCCACCCCTTAATTTCTCCCCTTCTCCTGTTCCAATTAGTTCCAAATTGTAATCATTTCTTCATGAAACAGTAACAAAAGCACACACCAAATTTAATCAAAATCCAATCATCAGTTCTGTAGATATCTTGATGACAAACAAACAAACAGAGGCAAAAACATGTCCCCACCCCCCCACCCATTTGCATCCTTCCCCTGTTCTAATACATCTCAATTTTAACCACTTCTTCCTTGAGCAGTAACAAAACCACACACTAAATTTACCTAAATCCAGTCATCAGCTCTTGAGATATCGTGATGACAGACAAACAAACAAACACAGGTGAAAACATAACCTCTGTCCAACTTCGTTGGCAGAGGTAACTAGGATTTAAACACACTGCAGAACGCATACCTCCGCCCTGTTCGTTCCTTACCGGAATACAATCTACCTCAGAAATTTTCGACCCACCAACTTATTACCCCAAACAATCTCTTTCACACTGTTGATCTCTATTGCCATTTACATTCTAAAGACGTGAGGATCACCACTTGTCATCATGGTTTTCAGTTTCAGGCTAAGCCTTCATTGTTTGAGCTCTGTTCAGGGTAGATTCACATTCCATCATTTTCATTCCTGGTAGAAACCAATTGTTTTGATTTCTTTGATATCAGAGACCACTTCACTTGATTTTCTTTGAGTCCAGAAAATCGAGTGTATGGCTGTTCTTTCATGGCATGGGCTCATTTTTCAGCACATTCCATTGGAAAGTTTTAACCGAGTCTTGATAAAATTTGCTCTAAAATATCCCCACGACTCCATATCTACACTCCCTTGTTTTAATAAGTTCCTTTCATCACTTTTTCGTGAAGCATTAACAAAACCAAACACCAAATCCAATCATCGGTTCCTAAGATATCTTGACGACAGACAAACAGAGGCAAAAACATGTCCCCCCCCTCCCCCATTTTCACCTTTTCCCTGTTCCAATATGTCTCAAATTTTCTAACGCACTTCTAACAGACCCTAAAAACGTAGTAACCAGCCAAGCCCTGACCTCCATAATACCTCTCTACTATCCCTCACTCAACATTCCACCGAGGCCTGAACGAGAGGGGAGGCGGGCGGGATGCATGGAAGGTAAGGATAACTCTCGTAAATATCCCCGCTACGCTTAGCGGGGTAAAATTACTTCAAGTTATACCTTACCTTCCATGCTATAAATATATGCAATCAGATTGCAACCGAGGATAGGAAGGAGGGTAGGAAGGAAGGGAGGGAGTTTAGGTCGCAGCACATTTTTTTTTTTTTTTAATGGCTGGTACGAAAACTCACACTAATCGAATCCCGGGTAAAGGACAAAATTCCTTCTCCTCGTAAGGACGAAAGACCTCAGAGCGGGAAGAACTAAAACATAGTAAACCACGTCTAGTCACAGTCAAACCAAACAAGGCACCATTCGTTGCCAGTAACGGAGGCAAACATCGAAAGAACCTGAGCTAAAAACTCAGAAAACCGGAAGAGCGTTTGGACACAGTATGAATATCAGAAAAGTGTCTACAAAAAACACCACAAAACACACCGGATTCGTCCACGAGACGGAACCGGCTAGTAAACTACGATTGGGAACGAAGCGTGTACCAACTGAAACGAATCAAAGAAATCCCGGAGCAGGGAAAAATTCGTTAGCGCGTAACCGCGTAAGGTTACACGCAATCTTTAGCGGGGTAACACGAACATCGTAAAGTGAGTCAGACTAAAAACCGTGAAAAGCGATTTTCTGAACGGCGGCACGAGAAATCCCGTGAAAGAGGCAATGCCTTGAACCCGAGTGCATACTGCGACCGTTCTATGAACAGTTCAGACTACTGGAAAAGAAAGTTACTGGACGAACTATCGGAGGAAAATGTCACATGACACACTACGAAGAGATCTCCGTGTAACTTTCCAGTGGTCGCGAGTCAAAAACCGTAGACCCAACTGGAAAAACCTCGGTGGCTAGCTGCAAGTTATCCCAGGGCTCATGACTGAGCCAAGTTTAAGAGAGGGCCCACCTCCACAATGGGAAGGAGGGGAGGGGGTGAACAACCCCTCAGAAAGGCTATGCTACGTCAAGGAAAGGCGCACTAAGGCCACACCGTCAAACGAAGCGCTTCGGGACTGAGATGCAGTCCGCCGGAGCCCGGGAAAAAAGACCAAAATCGTCCCTGACCCGAGGCTCGTACGTGAAGCCTGCAAGTTCTCGAGCAGCCGAGGGGACCGCAGTGAACCAGGAAAAATGGGCGCTATCGGTCGTACGTCGCCTAGCGTAGCATACTTGGTACTAGCGTGAAAGGCGGAAAACAAATACGTCGACCCTGAAACCCGCGGGTCAGAAGAAAGGACGCAAAGAAAAGATAGCTTGCGAACATCCACGGATGCGGACAGACCTACTGGGGGACCGAAAACGGTCCTGATTGCTCTGGTCACCGAAGGGAAGTACGCCCACCATGTGGGGGTTCCGCTGAAGTGAGACAATAGTGATCGTGTACTCCTAATCCGAGGTAAGCGGCCGTAAGGCTGGCATATTTCGTCCTGCGCCGAGACGAGAGGAACGATTCCAGAAACTCCTGGAGTCCGTTCCTATCTGTCTGAAAAGGAGACCACAACAGTGGTGTAAAATCGGCGCGAATCTGAAAAGCCTCGCTCAGCACTAACGGCAAAAGGTGAACAAAAAGCCCGGCATTCTGCTCGTTGAAAAAGGCCAAGTACCCGTCCAAATTTCCGTCATAAGGGGTCACAAGAAAAGTGCCCCTACCTCGATCAAGACACATCCGTCGGCACTGACGGTGAAAATCTGACAGGTGAAAACTTCTTTCCTCACACCAGGTGGGAGCATCCGCACCACCACCAAAGAGGGTGGCCACCGACCAAACGTGTAAAGCGGAGGTACTGAATGACACCATCTGCAGTCCAGAAAAAACTGCCGACCCTGAGCAAAGTTTGTTTAAACTTTACTGACTAAAAACCAATGGCTAGCGAATTAAAAAGGTAGGCCGTTAATATAAAACGTATACAAAAAGGGCTGCCAACCGTGCAAGGCTATGTAGCTGTGAGACGGTGTTGGGTCGTAAGACTGCAGAGCCGCACAACATAGTCGACGGCACCCAGCGGTGTCTGAAAACTGTAGCAGTTGCGAACCGCGTAGCTCCAGGCCACACCTACCAACAGCGAAAATTGTCTAAGAAGTTGACTGGAAAAGGTGTTAATGTACAACGTATCGTAACAACCTTGGAACTGCGGAGCCTACTGCTACGGGTGTGGAGAAAACTAATACCGTATGTCTGTATGAGTAGTTAAGTAACAGGCCGTAAAGCCGCATGGAAAACTGCTTTAAGAAGGTGTTAAAGTATGGAATGAACCATACGTGCCGTTGTTGTTAATAGCTACCCCAAACGCATCCTGAGAACGTAACGTACCGACAAACAGGGACTCGTCCTTGTGTCATGAAACATGAACATGCTTGAGAGCGACGTGACAACTGCTCCTATTCTCCTAAACTATTTTCGCTCCAATTTCTCTCCAATTTGCACCTTTTTGTTTTATAGCTTCATTTTTGGATTTTCTTTTTCGATTGGATGGGCTTTATCCTCGGTGAGATCGTTTCTTTTCTTCTTTTCTATTATATTTTCCCTCGTTCTGTCCCGACTTTTCACGCCCTTCGTTACTAATACAGCGGTCCCCATATAGTGGTTCCAAGATTTTTTTTTTTTTTTTTTTTTTTTTTTTTCTAGCTGCCTCGGGTCTCTCGGCCCTTGTTTTTTTTTCATAATGACAAAGCGCCTATGCAGTGACCTTGACCCCCTCCCCTCCCCGTGACCCACCTGCTACCATCATTGACCATTCTGCAACCCCAATCCCAAAAATCCTTATAATCCATGCCACCAACAAGCAGGAAAGCTTTAAAAAAGTTTCTCCTTTCCTCATCCATAAAGCCCTCTTTGGCCTTGTCGGTACCCTCCCCAAAGTCTCTACCCTTAGATCCGGTGATCTCCTGGTGCACTGCACCAGGGACACAAGCCACCACCCTCCTTTCCACCAAAACCCTATCCAATTCTGGTATCGACATCACAGTCACCCCCATCGCTCCCTAAACTCCAGCAAAGGCGCTCACGCACCCGCGATCTTGCGTACATGACCGATGACGACCTCCAAGAAGAACTAGCTAACCAACATGTAACCGGCCCGTCGTCTGTTCTAAAGAGAGACGGAGCCAAACTCCACCAACACCATATTTCTCACTTTCGCAACTCCAACTCTCCCCTCCCACATCATTGCCGGCTACCTGAGAATTCAGGTCGCCCCTTATATTCCTAACCCTTTACGTTGCTACAATTGTCAGAGGTATGGCCACGGAAAAACTCCTGCCACAGCCAAGCGCTGTGGTAACTGCGGAGCCCCGGACCATGACAACACCTCCTGCACCAACCCCCCACTCTGCACAAATTGTGACGGTAAACACCCAGCAAACCATCCCTCCTTCTCGAAAGACTGTCCCACCTGGCTTCAGGAAAAACAAATAACTAAACTTAAAACCCTTAACCCCAACATAACCTACCCTGAGGCCAGGAAACAATTCCTCGCTTCCCTTAACTCCAAGCCTTCCTACTCAAACGTAGTCTCCTCTAACTCTAATTCCGCCCCCCCAAACACAACAAAAACTAACTCCCATGCCCAAACCGACCTCACCTGGCTCTTCTTACCTAGTCCTAAGCCCATCACCATTTCCAACAACCCAATCACACCCAATACCCACACCACCTCCACCACCACTTCTCTCCTCAACCCCCTTCCTACTCTAAAGCCCCTACCGCCCCTACACCAACTCCACTAATACCTTCATACATCAAGCTAAAACCAGCCAAGCAAACAACCAACAAACCAACAAATCAACCAGCAAACAACCAACCAAAAACAACCAATCAACAAACAACCTATCAACAAACAACCAATCAACAAACAACCCACCTCCCAAACCCACACTGAAGAGAGTATGGATTGTTGATTACGAACACATCGATCATACTTCTCGTCAATTTTCAAAAAACAATCGCTCCCAAAGAAACAAATCCAAAGAAAAAACAAGCGAACTCAGACCCAGCAGATCTTCCTCCAGATAACCCCCGCCTCCTTTATGGCATACTCCACAATCAATTACAATAACACCCACAACATCATACAATGGAACATTAGGAGCCTTAAGGCCAATTCTGAAGAAATCGACCTTCTGGCCTCCACCTTCAACCCGGTCGTCTTCTGCCTACAAGAAACTTTCTTGAAAACCACGGACCATTACTCCCTTAACAACTTTGCTTGCTATCACAAACATCAAGTGGATGCTGACAGGGCCTGTGGTGGCGTCTCCATTCTCGTTAGACACGATATCCCACACAGCCCTGTTCGTGGTGCACACCGACCTTCAGGCCATCTGTATTTCTATCTCCCTCCACAAAACTTTCACTCTCTGCAATATCTATCTCCTCCCAACACCAACATTCAACCAACCAGCCTTAACAACCTCATCTCTCAGCTTCCCACCCCCTTCATCCTTCTTGGTGACTTCAACGCTCACAACCCTCTGTGGGGCTCTAATACCACCACCCCTAGAGGCAAGTTCATCGAAAACGCTCTCCGTCAGCACAGCCTGTCCTTACTGAACACTAACTCCCGACCTACCTTCATCCTGCCACAGGCTCTCTCACCTGTATTGACCTGTCTATCTGTTCCCCTAACCTCCTCCCTGACTTTAGTTGGAGAGTCACTGCTGACCTCTGTGGTAGTGATCATTACCCTCTTATACACTCCAATCTTCAAATCCCCACTGAGCACACCCCGAACTGGAACCTCGACAAGGCTGACTGGTCCCTTTTGAAACCCTCTGTGACTCACACCTCTCCCCATCTTCTCGAGGATGAGGATCCCATGTCTAACTACAGTAATATCCTTATCAACATCGCCACCTGCTCAATTCCCAAAACCTCCAAACCCCCAAATCATCCCCCCAACCCCTGGTTCTCAGATGACTGCTAAACCGCCATCAAGAACAGGAAGAGAGCCCTCAGGAACTTTAAAACTAACCCGACCACCCATAACCTTAACCTCTTTCGCATCAGCCGTGCAAGGCCAGACGCACTATCAAGGACAGTAAAACCAACACTTGGAACAACTTTATCTCTTCTCTCACCACCAACACCCCCACTAAGAAGATTTGGAGAATGGTTAACAGCTTCCACGGCAGAGTAGGCAAATCTTCCATCTCCCATCTCTCTGGAATGGAGACCTTCTCACCGCAAAAAGACATCGTTGACCACCTCGCCGCCTCTTTCAGCAACATCTCGGCCTCGACCAACTACTCCAATGCTTTCAAAATCAAAAAGCTTGGATGAAGCCCGGAGAATCACTTTTCCCTCTGACAACTCCGAAAGCTACAACACCCTCTCACCCTTTCTGAATTAAACCAAGCCATCAGCGACGCTGGCTGCACCTCCAAGGGCCCAGATAACATCCCCTATCAGTTTCTGAAACACCTCCCCATCAAAGCCACCACTACCCTACTCACCATCTTCAACCACATTTGGTCCTCACACTCCTTTCCCCTATCTGGAGGACAGCTATTGTCATCCCCGTCCTTAAACCGGGAAGGATAGCACCACCCCCCACCAGCTACCGACCCATCGCCCTTACTTGCTGTCTCTGTAAAATTATGGAAAAGATCATTAATCAGAGACTAAACTGGTTCCTCGAGACCAACAGAATCCTCTCTCCTCACCAAAGCGGCTTCCAAAACGCCGCAATACCCTAGACCAGTTAATTACGCCGACACCGCTATCCGGGAATCCTTTGCAAAAAAGGAACACCTCATTGCCATATTTTTTGACCTCGAGAAAGCTTTCGACACTACTTGGAAATACGGCATTACCCGAAACTTCACACCATTGGCCTCAGAGGCCACCTCCCATCTTTATTCAAAACTTCCTCTCACCCAGGCAGTTCCAAGTTCTGTATTGGCCACACCCTCTCCAAGCCGTACCCCAAGAAGAGGGCGTCCCCAAGGCAGCATCCTCCCCCCACTCTCTTCAACCTGAGCATTAATGACATCGGGAATGACCTTGGCCCCAGCATCAAACGTACCCTCTCACGTGGATGACTTCACCATCTTCTACTCCTCCCCTAGCTTTCCTATTGTTGAAAATAGGCTTCAAACCAGCCTCAATCAGCTGCAAGTCTGGAGCAACAATAACGGTTTTAGATTCTCCAAAGACAAGACAGTCTGCATGCACTTTTGTCATTTCAACAACCTCCACCCCAACCCGAACTTTGTGCTCAATGGGAATTGCATCCCTAAAGTTGAAAACACAAAGTTCCTTGGTCTAACTCTAGACCCCAAGCTCACCTACAAGCCGCACATCACCAACCTGAAACTAAAATGCAATAGCTCCCTCAACCTCCTCCGACTGCTCTCCAACACTACTTGGGAGCGAACCGCCATGCTCTCCTCAAAATTTTCAGGCTCACCATTCGTGCCAAGCTTGACTATGGCAATATTGTTTACTGTGTCGCTCACAACTCATACCTCAACCACATTAACACCATCCAAAATGAAGCCCTCAGGCTTTGTCTAGGAGCCTACAGGACCTCCCCAATCACTAGCCTTCATGTTGAAGCCAACGAACCCCCTTTCTACTTAGATGTAAAAGCTTAGCCTCTCCTATGCTTTTAGAGTCCTCACCAACACCCAGAACCCTGTTTACAACCTCATTAGGTACCCCAATTTCTCCTCCTCTTTGATAGGACTAAAACCCTATCGCCCCCTTCAGCTTACGCATTAAATCAGACCTCTTTCAACTTGGCATCAACCCCGCCACTCGGCACCTATTCCTGGCCCACTTTTCCGCCTTGGGCCACCCCCTTCCTTCTGTCCACCTAGACCTCTCCACTTATAACAAATCTCAAACTCACCCTAATCTCTTCATCAATCTCCACAACCAAATCAAAGACCAACTCTCAAATTACACCTCCATCTATACTGATGGCTCCAAGGAAGGCAACAAGACAGCTGCTGCTGCCATCATCCAAGACATCACCCTCAGTAGCAGACTTCCTGACCACTCATCCATCTTTTCAGCCGAGGCTAAGGCCATTCTCCTCGCCTCAACTTTATTGAGTACTCTCCTCTTAGTCACTTTGCCATTTTCTCTGACTCAAAGGCTGTTCTTACTTCATTACTCAATCTTAAATGGGATAACCTCACCTGCCACCTCCTCCCCTGCGGAAACTCTTTTCTCCCACCCTCTGCAGGAAAAGTGTTCTTTCTTCTGGATACCCAGCCATGTTGGCATCCCTGGCAATGACAGGGCTGATACAGCCGCTAAGCTTGCCCTTAACCTCCTCCCTTCCCCTTTCCCAAAACCCTCTCTGACATCAAACCGCTTATCGCTTCTCTTGTTCGTGACCGCTGGCAAACCTTATGGAACTTCCAAATTGATAACAAACTCCATGTTATCCAGCCCACAATCCCGATCAAATCCACCATTAACAACCTTTCTCGTATCGACAACGCTCATATTACCCGCCTTAGAATTGGTCACACCCACCTCACTCACTCCCACCTCCTTATTGGTTCCCCCAACCCCTCTGTAACAATTGCCACTGCATCCTTACAATCCAACACGTTCTCCTTGCTTGCCCCTGTACAACCTTCCCAGAGCTTCTCTCGCCCCACAACTCAATTGCTGAGTTCTTCCAAAAAAATCCTCCAGATAAAATAGTCTCCTTCCTTCAGCATGCATCCCTCTACAACCATATTTAATCCTCCTCTTCCACCCTCTCTCTACTCTGTTTTTAGTTTTACCCATGCACCTCCTCTCTCGATCACAGCTTTCTGGCTTTTGTTCTTGAATTTCTCTCATTCTTCCCCTGGTCTCTTTCCTTACTACCTCTAAAATGATCTGACCTCTCAGGCACAATTTGACCTTCGTTGTCGTGGTGCCGTTAAGACCTCATCAAACAAACAAACAAACATGATACTGGTGAAAATTTATGCCGAACCGTGACGTTCAACGCGAAAATCTCACCGAGGCAGCTCACACAGACGTAGAAAAGGAAATAGCTCTCGTAAGATTGTTACTATCACCTCACCATAAAGCTAAGAGTTTACTATCAGGTGTGACGTACGTTGTACGTTACCTCGCTGCAAACTATGCAGCCATACGGACCCAAACGTCATCCCATGACCCGTACGGAGCCGCTGAGCTGTTTAACGGACCCTTACGGGGCCGTGAAAACAAGCCGTGGGGCCCTATGGAACCCATCACCGGAGCCATACGGACCCTAATGGACCCGTGCAAGTAATCCAATGGCTCTACAACTAGCCAAAAAAGGGTTACTAACTCACGTATAACCCCGTAGGGCGCCGCCTCTTGTGGGCCTACCGGTCCCTTTGCGGAACCGTGGTCCACAGCGGTGTACACGAGTTTGATCATGTCGATAACACCGGAGCGCAACTTTAGAAGCATTTACATGCGACGCATCGCAGGACATATAAGGCGCTTAACGCATCGACACTAGGGACCTGCCCTCCGTGTCGATGATATAGGTGAAAAACATCGCGGAACTGTAACGTTCAACGCGGCAAATCTTACTGAGGCAGTCCACATGGCCGTGGAACAGCGTAGCTGATGGTTACAGAGACAAGAAGAAAATAGCTCTCGTGATGCTATACTTCTTGTGAAGATTGTCACCTATCACCTGACCAAGTAGCTTCTTAGCTAGCAGACTCAATTTCCGGGTTCATCGCACAGTGTACGTTATCCCGTTGCAAAAGCTCTGAAGTCGTACGGGCCCGTACGGTCTAGAGAAGCGTTTGCACGCTATGCATAGTGGGACCTCTTAGTTGCGTAACGTACCGACACTCGGAGGCCTGTCCTCCATGCCTATGATACTGGTGAAAATAATTGCGGAACTGTACATTCAACGCGGATAATCGTATTAATGGTGTTTACATGATCGTGGAACTGCGTAGCCAATGGCTACAGAACCAACAAGAACATAGCTCTCACGGTGCTATACTTCTTGTGAAGATTATCACTTGTCACCTGGCCACATAGCTTCATAGCTAGTGGGTGTATATCCGGGTAAATCGTACGGTGTACGATATCCCGATCACCGAAGCCGCACTCTCTTGGTCGCACCTCGAAAATACCGGTTGCGGTGGAGTCTGTGCTCCGATCACGCCGCTTTAACCCAATGGCTGCAAAGAGTACAAAGAATGGACTCGCAGCATAATCTGCACGCGTAACGCGTGAGATGGATGTCACCGCAGCGTAATTCAAAGAAGTGTAAGCACGCTACGCCGGGACATCATGGGTGTGTAAAGCATCGACACTTGGGGACCTGTCCTCCATGTCCATGATACTGGTGAATATAATTACAAAACTGTAACGCTCAACGCAGACAATCTTAATTGCGTTCACACGAGCCGTGGAACTGCGTAGCTAATGGCTACGGGACCAATAAGAAAATAGCTGTCGTGATGCTATACTTCTTGTAAAGAATGTCACCTGTCACCTGACCATGTAGCTTAGTAGCTAGTGGGCGTATAACTGGGTTAACCGTACAGTGTACGTTGTCCCGTTAAAAATACGCTCCAGCACGGGCCGCGGAACCGTATGGAAGCATCCAATGGAAGCGTACGGACCTGTAAACACGGGCCGCGGAAGCTTATGGACCCGTAAAACACGGACCGTGGAACCGTACGCGCCCGTAAACATGGCCCGTGGAACATATGGAACCGCCCAATGGAACCGTATGGACCCGTAAACACGAGCCGTGGAAGCTTATGGACCCGTAAACATGGACCGTGGAACCGTACGGACCCGTAGAACCGTATGGAGCTGTACAGACCCGCGTAAACATGAGCCATGGAACCGTACGAACCCGTAAACACGGGCCTCGGAACCGTCTAATGCAACCGCACGGGCCCGTAAACACGGGCCGCGGAACCGAATGGAACCGTCCAATGGAACTGTACGGACCCGTAAATACGGGCCTCGGAACAGTATGGAACCGTCCAATGGAAGCGCCCAAAACCCGTGCTGCGGAACTGTATGGAAGCGTCCAACGGAACCGTATCTTTCTCTTACCTTCTCACTCTAGGTGACGTCCACTCGGGACGCCCCTCAGAGGTTATCTGATCTTTTTAACTCTAGGTGACATCCACTCGGAACGTCACTAAGAGGTTATCTTATCTCTCTTATCTTTTCAACTCTAGGTGGCGTCCACTCGGAACGCCACTAAGAGGTTTATCTTCTCTCTCTCTGAACTTTTTTAACTCTAGGTGGCGTTCACTCGGAACGCCACCTTGGACGCAACGCCGCTGAGTTAATCATTCTCAATATAATTACTGAAAAACTTTACAAACGCCGAGGTAACGTGGAAAACACAAACCACTGAGTACTCGATGTCTGTAAAGATAAAAAGAAGAGATTAGCTTCCCTGTAAATAGGACATCGGAGAGACCACCCTCCGGTCTCTCCAAAGCCCCAAAAATCAAGCTTGAAAATGAAAAACTTTAATTTATGTAAGAAAAACGAAAATACTCATACACTGGTAACGATAATACAAATTTAGGCACTCTTGTAACAACTGTAGCTCCTTGGACTTGTTAAAAGCCGACTCCTCGAACACCCTACGGTCACGTCGACCCAATGCGCATGCGCCACAATCAAAATAAGAAATTGGCCTAATGCATACAAGAACCTGTACTGAGATATCCTAACGTGCTAATACAAGGCATAGTATAACGCTAGGCTCTCCTCGTGGAAGGGCGGGGCTGAGTGTGAAAAACACTTAAACCCTAAGGCAAAAGGTCCACTAGACAGGCACACCTGGTGCTCTAGGACCTAAAACACCCGCCACGAGAGTAGGACGCTCTCAAACTAGCCACTCGCTTTGCACGAATGGAAACAAAAAAAACCTATTCTAAGTGTAGGCTACACGAGTACAGTCCTGTAAGTTGGACCGAAGAAGTCTTGGACTCATGGCTACCTCGTCTTACCTCGAAAGACTTGAACAGGCGAACCGCATGAGAAAGGGCAGCTTAAAAACCCTCCTGGTAGAAGCTGCAAAGGAGAAAAGAGTTAGAAAAAGGTTAAATAAAATAAAATAAAAATGACCAGTTTCAGCGATGTTGTAGCAAACAACGCGCTGAAAAAGAGTGAGGGATAGTAGAGAGGTATTATGGAGGTCAGGGCTTGGCTGGTTACTACCTTTTTAGGGTCGGTTAGATGCGTTAGAATCAGATCATCTGACCAGATTGCATATATCTATAGCATGGAAGGTAAGGTATAACTTGAAGTAAATTGTAATTACTTTTTCCTTAATCAGTATTACTACACACCAAATTTAATCCACATCCAATCATCAGTTCTTGAAATATCTTGATGACAGACAAACAAACAGACAAACGGAGGCGAAAACATAACCTCCATCCCACTTAGTTGGTGGAGGTGTGACTAATATAATCGTAACTTAAGGATTTGCTATGCATAGGCAGCAATGGTATTAGCCGTGGCCTAAATGGGCACCAGTAATAGGGGTGAAAGCTATAAGTGTACCAGTTGTTATAGTTGTACCAGTCATTGTGGTACTACTTATAGAGATGACAGCCACACTTCCATACAGGTACCATCCATAAGTGTACCCCAGTACCAGCTATTGGGTAGCCAAATTGGTACAGTACCTGTAATATGGGTTTCAGTCATACCAGAGGCCCAGAGGTACCAGCCACAGATATACTGTACAGTAGGTGTACAAGCCACAGGAGTACTAGCCACAGGTACCAGCCATGTGGTGCCAGTTACAGGGGTACTAGACACAGTCAGGTATGTTCCATAGATGTAATGGGAATTTTGTACCAATTATTGGCCATAGGGATACAAGAGGAGCAATAGCTATAGGGTATTGTATAGAACATGGTAGCGACAGGCAAAAGGTTCCAGCCACAGGGTCATTGCCACAGAGATCCCAACCACAAGGGTCTCAGCCACAGGGGTCTGTCACAGGGAACCCAACCACAGGGGTTTCAGTCACAGGGGTTTCAGCCACAGGGAACCCAACCACACCACAGGTGGCACAGTCACAGAGGTCCTAACCACAGGGTCTCAACCACAGCAGTTCCAACCACACGGGTCTCAACCATAGGGGCACCAACCACAGGGGTCTCAGCCACAGGAGTCCAAGCCACATGGGTCCTAGCCAATGCCACAAGGATATTAACACACCATGTGGTTGTGACAATGCAAGTTGAAAACATTTTACATGATAAATCTATTCTTGGCATCTTTCTACAGCTAGACCTGGACAAATTCTATAACCGTGGAAGAAACAGGAATTCACAGTAAGATTTTTTTCATTAAAAAAGACTTCTTGAGTAAGAAACAGAATAGGCCTATGTGGTAAATTATGTAATCTAAAAACACCCCATGTAAATGTGCGATAAATAGTACATTCAATTGCAAAATAGGGCTGCATATAAAGATGTATTTACTATCTTTATATTATTTCTGTCACGATTTTGGGAAGATTTTTGACGCCTTTATGCGGAAACGTGGGAGTTTTATAATTAATTCCAACTCTGTCTACAGCTACAATCCCGGACAAAAATACTTGGCACTTTTTCCTTCTTCTTATGCCCCTGTTATATGTTGCAGAGATATTACTAAAAACATTATCATCCAAATTGCATTCCAACATTGAATAGGCCTGGGGTGGAATGGGGAAAAGTGCCAAGACTTCTGTCCCTGATTGTAGCTTTACATCTGACCAAGGACAGATCACCTCTTTAAGCTCATTTGTCACTCCCCACAAACAACCCTTAATACAACAACACCCAAGTTTAACATAATATAATCACAAAACTATTGTTTTTCTACTGACAGTTATATATGATAAAAGATAGTATTCATAAATATCCATTTTCAAAAAAAGTTTGTGAATTACAATTCGATATTAAATGAGATCCAGCCTCACCCCAACAGCATTTTACTCACGTGACAAATAAGCCAAGAGCAATGGGTCTTCCCTGGCTTTGTACTGACGAATTAGGTCCTGTAGATTTTGCGTTGATGCTTCCTTCTTATTCTTCGTTTGCCACAACTCAAGCATGGATACATGTCTTTGTATTTTAGATGTAGCATCATTTTCACATGCATCTAGCTCCGAAGGTGTTAAGCCAAGCAGTTCGATTCCAAAGAATATCCATCCTGTGCTTATCATTTGAGCAAACTTCTTAAGTTCATGATCTGATAGATACTGATAGGGCATCTTGGATAGTGGAAAAGACCTGAAAGAAAAATAAGACCTCAAACTCAATGTCTCATCTTGCAATCTACCATGTACAATGAGGTGATTAATGAACTATTGTTTGGCTGTAGTAACTTTTATTTAGGTCAAACAGATGGAGAGCTATGAAAAATTATCTCTCTTTTTTTTTTGTAAGTAAACATTTTGAGAATAAGTTCTTCAACTTTAAAGATAGCATATTTAGACCTGTTGGTGGAGCTAAATGTGATGTTTTTGTGGTACATGAAAATGATGGCAGCTTAAAATCTGTATGTTTCTATCCTTAATTTCAGTCTTAAAGAATGATGAAAATGTAATCTAAACTAGATGCTCATTGGGGTTACGGCTAAGGTCCAAAATCTTTAAGTCAGAATCAGTTACTCTCTTTCAAGTAATTGTGGTACATGACAAATGATTTACATTTAAAAAAGTCTCCCCGTTTACGTACATACATCCAGCAAAAAAAATTTTTGCACATTGACCCCACCAAGTTTTGATGGGGATTGTGTCTGCATGTACCGTATGTATTCATTCTTTTACAGGATTTCAAAGTAGTTTAGCTAACATCGTCCATAAATCTTTTATTAAAACTGTAACAGCACAACAATGTAAGAACATTGAAAATAAAACTTACTTTCAGGTAGAGATTTGATATTCACCAGAACGAGCTTGATCAGATTATATTGTAGCTTGCTGGTGATATGTTTCTATGTTTGATGAGGGCTTAACGGCACCTCAACAACGAGGGTCAAATTGTGCCTGAGAGGTTAGATCATTCTAGAGGTAGGAAGGAAAGGAAACAGGGGAGAAAGAAAGAAATACAAGAAGAAAACATCAGAAAGCTGGGATCGAGAGAGGTGCATGGGTGAAAGAAAAAAAAAAGTAGAGAGAGATAAGGTGGAAGAGGAGAACTAAATATGGTTGTAGAGGGAAGCATGATGAAGGAAGGAGATAATTTGATCCGGAGGGTTTTTCTGGAAGAACTTAGCAATTGAGCTGTGGGAAGGGAGGGAGGGAAGCTCTGGGAAGGTTGTTCAGGGAGCAAGCAATGAGAACGTGATGGAACTATCAGGGTGTAACGGCAACTGTTGCAGAGGGGTTGAAGGGAGCCAATAAGGAAATGGGAGTAAGTGAGGTGGGAGTGACCTATTCTAAGACGGGTAATATATACATTGTCGACACGAGAGAGGTTGATGATCGTAGGTTTGATCGGAATGGTGGGCTGGATGACGTAGAGTTTGTTAACAATTTGGGAGTCCCATGAGGTTTGCCAGCGGTCACGAACAAGGGAAGCGATAAGCAGTTTGATGTCAGAAATGGTTTTGGCAAAAAAGGTAAGGGGAGGGTGAGGGCAAGCTTAGCGGCTGCATCAGCCCTGTCATTGGCAGGGATGCCAACATGGCTGGGTATCCAGAAGAAAAGAATACTTTTCCTGCAGAGAGTAGGCAAAAGGAGTTTCCGGAGGAGGTGAGATCGGAAGTTATCCTATTGATTTATTCTTGTGCTTCCCTCCTCCCAGATCTATTATCTTGTTTTCTTTTCCTCTTTCTGTTGAAATTATGAAACAAAGACACGTAGCGTTTCCCTTGTTGTGTAAGGCACTGGTTACCCGTTTATTTGTGTTACGTTGCTTTCATTCATTAGAAAAATCACTTGTTGTGACCTATATAAAAGAGATTGCTTATAATTTGGAGGGCAGTTCAGAAGAGAAATGCTTCTGAGACAACTGGCATGAGTCCTCCATTAAGCCAGAGGTTTCTTTTTTTATATTTGTGTGGTATCGCTTTAATGAGCACCGCCCAGATTTCGAACCACAGGCTGAAGCACAAAAGCAACTGCTTTATGAAGTACCTCTCAGCCTGGTCCTGGAGATGCTCATTGGAAGCACCACATTATTTTGTAAACAAACCACATGAGAGCAACAATAAAACCATTCACCTTACTTTCTTGCCGTCTATGTGATTATATAAGCTTCCCTTTATCCCTGGCATGTACACCCAGTACCTATAGTGGCAAAGTCCCCACTGCCACAATCGGAAGGAGGCCCGCACGTTACAACATTTTGAACAGAATAGTCTTCAAATTTAACATTTGAAGGCTCCTACATGTCTGCCTGTAGTTTCGAGTTACTGCTAATCAAAGTTTGAAAAATTTTCTAACAGAGGTGGCAGAACTGTAGGCACAAAGGCGCCCTTTCGTATGATTTACAAAGTGAGATGCAGACTTAAGTCACCTAGCATTGGTCTGCATGGTCATTGGTCTAAAAAAAGGCATCTGATCAGTCACTGATATCATCAGCATGGTCCATTGATGGAAGGATTTATGGGCTTGTCAAGGCATCAGACGGCAGTGAGGCAAAGAGACGAATCTCGGGGCTGAGCAATCTGTCCAACTTCTGAAGATATCACCATTGAAGTTGCTGACATCATACATTAAATGAGGACTTTTATTTATTTTTGAAACAAAGGCTTGTCTTTACTTAAGTTTTTTTTTTTGATTTCTATTTTCTTGTTTGGATTGTTTAAATGTCAGATTCATTTATTTGTTTTCTGTGATAACTTAATACCAAATGGCAATGATTTTGTACAATGTAATCAAAGATGCCATCTGGAATGTGCTAAATTTTGTAACATTTCAACTTGGATCTGCAATGTATGCACTTTTGGTGCTTCACCATTTAGAAATGTTGATTATGATGAGAGTTTTCTTAATACTCACCAATGAGTTTTAAACAATGTAAGTCATGATCTTTATGCATTTAATAATTAATCTATTAATTGGGATTCCAATCAACCAGAATCCCAAAGTAATGGGTCATGTGACTATTTTGACATTCAGTTTTAACCAGATAAGTAGCAATGTGGGTCTCACATTATTTCACTTAAACAGTCAGTCTTAATAAGACTTTTAACAATATTCTGTATTTTTTTCATTACTTAATCATAATTTTTCTTTAATTGGCTTTACCGAGACATTGTTTAATTGGAAATCACAATGTTTCGCCTCTTATTAATATTCATAATTATTCTTTAATTGAAAAGCATAGGGATAAAAATAGAGTTGGTGGAGTTTGCATGTTTGTGAAGATTAGGCTCGTATACCAGAGACGTGATGATATCCCTGTTTTCAACGATTTTATTGAAAGTATTTTGATTGAGTTAAACCTTGTTAGCAAAGTGAAGTAAAACTTTGCATAGTTTACAGACCTCCAAGTAGCTCTCTTTCATGCTTTATAAAAATTTTGATCACATTCTGTCTACCGTAAGTAATGAAAATAAACACTTCTACATTATGGGGGATTTTAAGATAAGATTCATTTTGAATGATTCTTTTTATCTTTTTGAATGAACGATAGTTTAAGTCAACAATATATATGTGTATATATATATATATATATATATATATATATATATATATATATATATATATATATATATATATATATATATATATATATATATATATATATATATATATATATATATATATATATATATATATATATATATATATATATATATATATATATATATATATATATATATATATATATATATATATATATATATATATATATATATATATATATATATATATATATCATATATATATATATTGAATGGGATATATATATATATATATATATATATATATATATATATATATATATATGTCAACATTGAATGGGAGGGGTGGGGTGGGGAGAGGATGTTTGTGGCGGTGTGGAGGGTAAAGATGTGAAAAATGAATTAAAAATCATGCTCTTAACGTCATCTATAAATAAACATTCCCCCATGGTCTACAATTACCCAATAGACACAGTATATTTTATATGAAAAATAAAGAAGTAATTTTGACAACAGATTTAACAGAAAACACCATTGATTAGAGTGCCTCAAGAAATTTTGTCCAACATTGTAGTTCAAGTAAAAGCTTTGTTTACTTGCGAAACAACACATTTTCAATTGAAATCACAACCATTTAGATTACTCCTCATTACTATTCTGCATATAAATTGACTAAATTCAAGCATTTTGTGCAAAATTAATGACAAAATAGGTCAAATTAACTCATTTTACATAGATTTACTGATAAGCAATCCAGCACAATAAGCGCACATAAAGTTTCTCGCACTGTGCCTACTAATTTGCCTGTGCTTGCAAAGTTCCCGCATTTTCAGGTCGGGCATTCGGGAATGTTGTGGTGCACGACGATGTAACAATGCTTTTTCTTAATCTTCAACTTAAGGGGAAAACAAACAGTCAGTTATCATTGCAGTCAATGGGAGAAAAACATATTTTTTTGTCATTTTTTAACAAATACTGGACAGAATTTATATTTCTTCAAATATGTTGTGTATAAAGATAATAGTTTCCAACATACACGAGTACCATTAATTTTTGCTGACTGGCTGAGGCGACACAAGTATTTATAGAAAATATCCCATTGACTGTAATGATAAAGTTTCCCCTTCAATTTGGCAAAACCGTACCAGCTGGTACACCGTTACGTAGGCTCCAACCACGAGAATGGTAAACAACTTTTTGATTAGGTCTATGGAATGTGATTTTACTGACGACAACAAGTGAACGTGTATTCTTTTTGTACTTGTTGCAGTGTATCGAGCAGTGAAAAGTTTGCTTTCTCCACACCAAAAATGTACGCAAGAATTTTTTTAAACCTAGCTGTTTATGCCAGTGTTTTCATATCACTGTATTTTACATGTATTTCTCCATAAATTTAAAAGAAAAGTACGCACAAATTTGTCAAACTGGCTAAGCAGGCTCCATGCCAAAGATTTTTGGCGTACCATACATAGGCCTACTTTCCAGACTATTGTTTTGCCCGACTGCTACAGTGTAGCTCACATTCCAGGTACTTATTGTTTTAGATTTCACAAGGGCACTTTATCAGCAAAAGGAGTTTGTTATTCGTATAAAACTTTGCATGCCAATAGTGTGCACCAAAATGTACGACATTGCTACTTGCAGTGCCCTCACTCAATATTTCTTAAGTAATGTACACGCTGTATCCGCTTAAACAATTTCTGAAATGGTCTCTGTACGTTCAGTGTATGTATAATTGTGCACTGTGCGCATGGTGTGTGAGGGCAGTAATGTGTACATTTTCAGTGGCCTTGAGATGTTCAATTTTCAAACATGTGAAAAAACCGAACATCGCTGATGTAACTTGGCGTGAATCTTACATGGGGAAAACAAACTATAAAATTCCAGATTATTCTTTTAGATTTTAAATGGGAACTTTCTCAACAAAATGGGGTTCGTTCGCTCGAACGAACCCCCCTGGCTACTAGTCAGACATGCTATAGCCATTACATGACTGCAAATACTGTATTGCATAATGTAGGCCTAGTGCATACATACTTCGAGAGATGTTATCTCAAAGTAAGCCTATGCCTAGCCTACTAAAACTTTGGGGCAGCAAACTATGAAATTCCAGGTGATTATCATTCTTTTAGATTTCAAATGCGCACTTTCTCAACAAAAGGCGGTTCATTTGCTCAGACGAAACCCACTGGCTGTGGGCATGATATAGTAGTATAATAACTAACACTGCTGGCATCAGTTTGATGGTAGGCCTACTAACTTTAGGCATAGCCAGCTACTAACGCTAGTACTAGTACTCACTGCCCTAATGTGACTTGGTCAGATAACATGACTGTGTACTGTAGCCATATCATATGCATCGGCTGTACAGTGTACATTTAGGCTAGGCTATACAGTATTGCAAGTAGTGTGTAGCACATAGGGCATACTGAGTCAGTGAGTGAGATGTTTATCTCACTAGTGTACGGTATGCGCCGTGAGCTAGCGGCAACTTGTTTAATTTGACCTGTTTGAGGACAATCAAATTAAAGTAACCTAAGAAGTCGAATAGGCCTAGTTGTAGTATTACTAATCAGATAACATATGACTGAGTACTGTAGCCATATGTATCGGCTTATACTTTATAGTATACACAGTCAGAAGTCGTTGTGCAAATTACAACGTGGAAAACGTTTACATTGCTCAACATAATAGCGTAGCAATCGAATATTGACGACGCACGGCTTAAAATAAGCCTTTCCGCTACGAATTTGTGGCTGTTGCCTTTTGTAATTATAAGTTAAAAAATTCGTCCTACTATGTTAAAATAGCATGAACATATTAAAAAAGAATTAATCTTAATGAGCACCTACGGTTTAAACCTTAATGGTTGTTGTAAATTGGTTCAAATAAGAATTTGTTTCGCTGATCCTTCCCCGCCATGGCTCACTGCACAAAGCGTTGAGGTGTCTGTACTGTAGCCTAGACCCTAGGCCTACCTAATTAATTGAAAACACTGCGAACGTCCAATTGACCAAGCGGAAAAAAAAATCGCGGGCGTACACCACTAAAACGAACTAGCATGCGTACCAATGATAACAAAGCTTGGATGTTGAAAGTATGAACAAGATCTGACAACATTACTATTCCCGAATTCGTACCTTTTGTAAGATTATTTTCTGCATCTTAACGTGATTTTGTCCCCCCAAACTTTTGACTTTGCGCCCCACTTTCGGTAGAAAAATTCCGCCCACTTTTCATGCTGGTATGCGTCATGAGGCTGAATTGGTCTGGGGTTAGGAGTATGGCAATCACTGGGCCACCAAAATATATGAATTTTGTTTGAACGAAATATTTTGTTACAGGTTTACAATTTAATTGACAAAACAGTAATCGTCTTAATTTCACTTATTTTTTTAATGAAGACCCCCCCCCCTCCCTTACCCCCTTCCCCCAGTAGATATAATCTCTGGGTCCAGGCAATATTCATTTTGAAAAGGCACTTTTAAGGCTTTAGAAAACATTTTCAAAATTTAGGAAATCGGGAATTCTGGAGCTATTCCAATTTTTTCCATGTGCAAAAAAATACCCACTTTGAATATTTTGTATATTGTTCCATGTTTAAATTTCGGATTTCGCCAATTGTTTTTAATAGTTACCCGTAAATCGTCTTTTTACATGAAAATTTCACGTTTTAATTAGAATTAAACAATTTTCATGTAAAATTTTTGAGTTAATTAGGTTTTGTTCAAAACTGCGTTTTTGACATGTATAAAATCTTTATTAGTTCAGAGTCTTGAATAACCTAATACGAGTGCACAGGAGAAAGGGAGTACCAGTACAACCTGTCCTCATGGGTTTATTGTTTTGTCAATTTAGATGGTTTAATGTTGAATATTTCGATTTACGATGGATGTATCAATACATCCCATGTAAAGGAATGTACCGGTACATCCCGTCTGGTGAGCAGATTGCTTTGTCAATTAGGATGGTTTCAACTGAAATATTTCGATTAACGATGGATGTATCAATACATCCCATGTGAAGGGATGTACCAGTGCATACCGTTTGATAAGCAGATTGCTTTGTGGTTGATGGTATAAAGTGAATTATTTCGATTTACGATGGATGTATTTATACATTCCATATGAAGGAATGTACCGGTACATCCCGTCTGGTGAGCAGATTGCTTTGTCAATAATTTGGATGGTTTAAAGTGAAATATTTCGATTAACAAGGGATGTACCTGTACATCCCGTCTGGTAAACAGATTGCTTTGTCAATAATTTGGATAGTTTAAAGTCAAATATTTCGTGTAACGATGGATGTATCAATGCATTCCGTGTGACATGTGTGAAGGGATGTACCAGTACATACCGTTTGATAAGCAGATTGCTTTGTGGTTGATGGTATAAGGTGAATTATTTCGATTTACGATGGACGTATTAATACATTCCATGTAAAGGGATGTACCGGTACATCCCGTCTGGTGAGCAGATTGCTTTGTCAATAATTTGGATGGTTTCAAGTGAAATATTTCGATTAACGAGGGATGTACCGGTACATCCCGTCTGGTAAACAGATTGCTTTGTCAATAATTTGGATAGTTTAAAGTCAAATATTTCGATTAACGATGGATGTATCAATACATCCCATGTGAAGGGATGTACCAGTACATCTGTACATACCGTTTGATAAGCAGATTGCTTTGTGGTTGTAGAATAAAGTGAATTATTTCGATTTACGATGGACGTATTAATACATTCCATGTAAAGGGATGTACCGGTACATCCCGTCTGGTGAGCAGATTGCTTTGTCAATAATTTGGATGGTTTCAAGTGAAATATTTCGATTAACGAGGGATGTACCGGTACATCCCGTCTGGTAAACAGATTGCTTTGTCAATAATTTGGATAGTTTAAAGTCAAATATTTCGATTAACGATGGATGTATCAATACATCCCATGTGAAGGGATGTATCTGTACATACCGTTTGATAAGCAGATTGCTTTGTGGTTGTAGAATAAAGTGAATTATTTCGATTTACGATGGATGTATTAATACATTCCATATGAAGGGATGTACCGGTACATCTTGTCTGGTGAGCAGATTGCTTTGTCAATAATTTGGATGGTTTCAAGTGAAATATTTTGTTTAACGAGGGATGTACCAGTGTACCGGTACATCCCGACTGGTTAACAGATTGCTTTGTCAATAATTTGGATAATTTTAAGTCAAATATTTCGATTAACGATGGATGTATCAATACATCCCATGTGAAGGGCTGTACCGGTACACCCCGTCTGGTGAGCAGATATACTTTATCAATTTGGATGGTTGTAAAGTAAAATATTTCGATTAACGATGGATGTATTAATACATCCCATGTGAAGGGCTGTACCGGTACACCCCGTCCGGTGAGCAAATTGTTTTGTCAATTTGGATGGTTTTAAGTTAAATATTTCGATTAACGAGGGATGTACCGGTACATCCCGTCTGGTGAGCAGATTGCTTTTGTCAATAATGTGAATGTTTTCAAGTGAAATATTTTGATAAACGAGGGATGTACCGGTACACCCCGTCTGGTGAGCAGATATACTTTATCAATTTGGATGGTTCTAAAGTGAAATATTTCGATTAACGATGGATGTATTAATACATTTCATATGAAGGGATGTACCAGTCCATCCCGTCTGGTGAGCCAATTGCTTTGTCAATTGGGATGGTTTTAAGTTAAATATTTCGATTAACGAGGGACGGTACCGGTACATCCCGTCTGGTAAACAGATTGTTTTGCCAATGATTTGGATGGTTTTAACTGAAATATTTCGATTAACGATGGATGTATCAATACATCCCATGCAAAGGGATGTACCAGTACATCCCGTCTGGTGAGCAGATTGCTTTGTCCATGCTCATGGTTTAAAGTAAAATATTACGATTTACGATGGATGTATCAATACATCCCATGAGAAGGGATGTACCAGTACATCCCGCCTGGTGAGCAGATTGCTTTGTCAATCTGCATGGTTTTAATTGAAATATCAATTTACGATGGATGAATTAATTTGTATTCTTTTTCGTACATAGCTTTACGAAAATGGTAATTCGACATATGTCGGGCTACCCTTTTTCTTCTTGGTTTATCATTTATTTGGACACATTTTTCGGACTTTGCAGTTCAGATTGTAATAGTACATTCTTTTTTTAATTGTTTGCATACACACTTTACTATTGTGCAATCATATAGGTAATGTCATGTTTTCATTCTTATGCCGGATTTCGGTTTTGCATTGACACGGCCCAATAAAAGGATTTAAGTTTCACTGTTTAAATTACTCTATTTATAACTTAAAGCTTATAATTAAATAAGAACAAAGAAATAATAATTGCTATTTTGAATACAAAGTTTTTTTTAATTTAAAAGTATAACTTTAAGGTGATCATAATAAAGTGGTATTTAAGACAAAAATTTAAATGAGACACCTGTGCCTCTAACAAATCCTATGCATGTACCGTGGACAGGTAGATTTGTGCAGTAAATAATGCAAATGACCAAAAAACTTCATTAAATTTGCATTAAATTGATAATTTTCCATCATTTTGTTTATTTTTAAAGATTTTATTGAAGTAATTATTTTATATTTATTGTGACGTCACACTAAGAGCCTCCGACGTTCGTTCCCCTACCTGCCTCCTGAATTTGCTTTTTAAGTAATTAAATATGACTGAAAGTTTATCCTACCACAAATAAAATGCCCCACCCACTTATTAATATCATTTAACACCAAAAGGGAATATTTTGGGTACATATGGACCATAAAATCATACTTAAAGCCGGCCAATTTACATAGCCGTATATGAGTCATGCAAATTATTGATTAGCTTGCACATTTGTGTACACACTAACTTACATAAAAGTTTACTTTCAAATTTATACTGTGTGGAAACAAAATTGGGCAATACAATAACATGCCAACCAGTTTTACAATTAAGCCTCGGCCCCCTTAGGCCTCTAATCATGATGTAACCAAAACAACGGAGCACACGTTCTTTCTTGCACATCACATATGGGACAAATTTAATTTTTAGGTATTGGGATTTTACATCATTCCTGACTAAAACGTGACATTAGGTGTACGAACTCGTATCTCCCCTGCTGCTAGCGTGAGCAATACTAATATGGCCATCGTGCATAAGTGAACACAAGGAATTTAAATCTACACAACAGCTACAGTAGCAACACATGACACATGGTCCACACCAAGGACTCTTTGTTTGACTTGTAAGCAAATAAGAGTGACCTAGACAGAAATACTGGCGGTATGATAGTAAATCCCCCTTTCCCACCCCCGTAAATTTGGGGCCCCCGGACCTTATTTCCTAAGAAATGTCTAGTGAATTTGGTCCCCTCCGGACTGATTTTACTAGGTAATTTACTAATGTGTCTGAACGATTCCTTCAATTAAATATGTGTGCTGAAGTGATAAGTTAAGCAGTGATAAGCTAATACACTAAAAAAAGAAATGCATGCTTTACGCAAAACGGCAGTGAGATTTAGTGTGAAGGGAGAAGAAAGGCTTTTTTTTGCAAAAGGGGGAGAAGTTGTTGTCTCCAAATTTCTTAAAAAGGAAAGACCGGGCCCAAATTTCCTAGCGGACCGTTTTTACTATGAGGAGGGGGAGGGGGGGGTACCAAATTTACTGGATTGCTACGGCTTAATTGTCTGGGGGCCTAACTTCCTAGGGGATTTACTTTTACACCGGCAATATGTGCTAATTAATAGCCACACAAAGGGCCTCATTTGTATAACTCCCTGTATGTGTGGGTCAGGTAGTTGAAGCTCTATTAATTAAAAGAGCCCATTGTTGTATAAGAGGTAGTTTCTTTCAACAGCAGGATATTCGTATGATAATAGTCATGTGGAAATACAGCAGTTAGCAACCAAATTGATGTGTACGTTGTTTGTAGATCTCTTTACGATGGTTTTCCTGATGATAAGATGAATCAACCACATTTAAAAGATAATAATTAACTTAGTACGATCACACCTGAGGCACAGAGGCCAGCATATTTGTGATAAATGATGCCAGTCGCATTGGACCCAATTAATGAACAATAAGATTAATCTACAGATCATACTGCGTTTGTATACACCTTACTTAGGATGCGTACAAGTACACACATGAAAATACACACGCAAATACATTGAGTAACACTTTTGCATATAAAATTTCTTGTACACCATGATGTAATTCATTTTTGAAATTTCATAGAGGAAATTCTGTGCAAATGTGTATTTCCTGGAAAGGTAATTACTTAATTGTTCTGAAGTAACTGATAGCAGTTTTTCAAATATTATTTAGATAGCCTATTTACGATGAACAATTGCTCTTCATCTAATATTATTCCAGCATTTACTACCATTAAAAATGGATGATACATTTTAATACAATATATGAAATTTTTGACAGAATGTGCCATAGTTTAGAAGTTTGCTCTCTCTCTCGACATCAGAGGGCAGTGTTTAAAAAAAATATTTAAAATTTGAATATCTCCTAGTAGTCACACAGGAATCACAGGAATAAAAACATTAGGAAGACATCTAGCATTGCAGAATTATGTTTTTTCAAATATCGGTGACACGAATTTCAAGTACGAAATGCAACTCTATCTGGCTAACCTGGAAACTATTCAATATACAAACAAGAAAATGCCAATAGAATTGCCAATCTCATCACCTCTGGACCTACACTGTACCCATGGTTCAAATTAAAACCACTCAATACTAATTTGAATTTTGTATTCGACAATCACAATTTGACCTCTAAACTTTGTTATAATGACAACGATTGAATTCCCCCACCCCCTTTTTTTAAACCATAACAAGTAATACCAACTAGAGGCGCAAATTTGAGTTTGAGGGGCAAAATTTGAGCAGTGGCGAAGCTAGACATTTTAGAACGGCGAAGAAAGATAAATGTGTGAGTACCCCCGCACTATGTAAACCTAAAATAAGTTATGTTTACGATTGTTCTGGCAAAGATATCATTATTTTACCCATATCATATAGCTATGCAATATTTTCTCTTAGTATTCAATCAAAACATCCCCCCCAAAAAAAAGGAAAATATATCAAAGTTGAAGCAAAATCCACAAAAAGAAGCAAATTTCACGAACACGAAGGATATCTATTTTTATTTTTTTTAAAGAAATTTCCAGAAAATTAATAGAAATTTCTCAAAAATTGAAGAATATTTCCAGAAAATGAAAGCATAACAATTGAAGCAAATTTCATAAAAATTAAGGACAACTTCTCATTAGTTGAAGAAATTTCCCGTTAATGCGGAAGAAAATTGAAAAATTGAAGCAAATTTCACGAAAATAAAAGAAATTGCACCAGAATTGAGGCAAATTTTAATAAAAAGAAATAAATTCTACGAAAAGTAATGATAAATAAACACAAATTGAAGCAAATTTTCCGAAAATGAAGAAAAATCCACGAAAATTGAAAGAAATATCAAGAAAATTGAAGCAAAAACACCCGATTTTGATTTGAATATGGACGGATGCTTTCAATTTCATATTTCAAATTTTCATGTAAAGGCTACTCATATTTTTGAGGAAAAACGATACTTTCGCCCCCTGCTCCTAGCATTTATTTTGAGCCCCTTGACCCCGTGATCTGCGCCTGTGATACCAAACACAACAAAATAATGGTGTCTATTTCAATATTACAGGCAAATTAAGCAAAAAAAGATCGCCAAGTCTGTGACCTTTGACTTTTTCAACACAAAATCTGCGAGACACAACTTCAAAGAGAAACTTTCATGGTGCAATTCCATTTTGCTGTGCCTCACACTTACTTAATGCCACAAAATTACCCCTTTAAAACACATATTGGACCCTTGACCACAACAAAATTGGACCCTTGACCACAAAAAAATCTTTTTTTCAAAATATTTTACATGTCTTTTGTGTAAAAAATGCACCACAATAATTTTGATCGTTTGACCTCTGACCTTTTGAAGTTTTGGAGAAAATTATACTCTCCTACTTATATCCCTTTTCAAAAATGTTTTCTGCAAGAAATACAGCTTTTAGTCATTTATGTTTCATTTGACCGCAGACGTTTGACCTTTTGACCTCAACAATATTTTCATATTGAGGGAATGTTATATCTTACTTACCTATATTACTTTCAAGATAAATTGTGTTTCCTATAAAAAATACAGCTCTCAATCCTTTTTTTTCCATTTGACATTTGACCCACATACTTTGGAGGCCCAAGTTCTCCAATCGGATTTTGGTTCTAGATTGCACAACAAAAACTTACACATACGCACACATACATACCGAAAAATTAACCCCGTGTAACCAGCTCTGGACACCTAACCTCAAGTATGGTGTTATCATACATGACCAGACCACCATATGAGCCCCACCAGCCCTCCCAATATCTGAATATCAAGTGGGTGGTCTACTAGCTCTTGCGGGTAGAGTCTATTCTATGCCCAGACCTCAAAGTGACTATCTAATCGCCACATATTGCATATGAGGGTGATGAGATCAAAACTGTTTCGATGACCTAAACTTCTTCTTTATCTACTTCTTCCGCTGTTGAAATCATCCTCTTCATCCTAACTCTTCGCTTCTATGGCCATGTTTTGATGTGGCCATTATCTCTCAACTGATGTGCACGCCAAGGCACTGCAAGTTGAGCTAGAATGCGGCAATAACTCTAGTTTCTATCAAGAAAAATCAGGAGAAAAAAATTGTTAATACAATTCTCTAATGAAATGAGTGAAAAGTTTTATGCAATTTAACCTTATCATTTTATTAATTTTCCTCTCTAAGAAAACCAGTTTATACTCTCATGACGAAAATGAAGGAAATGTTCCGAAAATTTACAAAATATTACGAAAATTGAGGAAAAATTCAGAAAAATTGATGTAAATTTTACGAAAATGAAGCAAATATTAACCCGAAAGTTGAAGAAAATTTCCCCATAAATAAAAGGCATTTCACGAAATTGATGCAAAGTTAACGAAAATTGAAACAAATTTCCTGAAAATGAAGAAAATTTCCTAAAAATTGATGGAAAGTTCCCGAAAATAAAGACAATATCACGAAAATGAAGAACTTCCCGAATCTGAATTTTAAAAATCAATTTGTTAGACCTTTATTATCGGGGGGAATGGTATTTGCCACTAGTACCATTCCCCACCAACTCCCCTCACCCCTGTTCCTACGCCACTGTAATTAGCTATATTTTAGAAATAAAATCTTCACTGACTGCATACCATGTGACAAACACCTTGTCCTTTTGGCTTTCTACAGGCATACATCTTACTATGCAATATTTCCTTTTAATACGTTTATTTAATTACTTTGGTACTTATGTCTCGTGTGGTGCAGTTTTATTTGCCAAGTAGTTTTACTTGCTCCTCTTTTTGTCAGGATCTTAAGGGAGAAACAAACCTCACTCAATTCTTATTTCATGTGATAGGAAATTAAAATAAAAACCAACAATCAAAAGAGCAACTCAAATTTGTCCTCCTTTATCAAGGTATGGCTGTTAGTCCGCATATGGAATGCCGCAGTCATTTTGTCCCAAATTGTCTTGAAATCTAGGGTCGAATGACATTCTCTACACACCATGGACACATACACATACGAATGTATTTTTCTCTTGCTATCTAAATTTTTTTTTTTTTTTTTTTTTAAACCTTTCTTAGCATTTCTGGTAATATCATGAGAATACCAAAATATCCTGCACTCTTACAAAAATACATACTTTCCATTTAACACAAAACCTTGATGATATTAAGAAAACATCACTACCACCCTATTTCAAACCCTTATCAGCAAAATAAAATCTTTCAACAAATTGTAAATTACAAATGGGGTCGGGGAGTGGGAGTGGGGGGGGGTTCAAACCCTTATCAGCAAAATAAAATCTTTCAATAAATTGTAAATTACAAATGGGGTCGGGGAGTGGGAGGGGGGGAAGAGGGGGAGGGGAAAGCAGGAATGAAAAGGCTCAAGCATTTTACATATTGAAGCAACTAACATAAACCATATAATTTCTTCTCATTTTTGTGTCAAATTTCAAATGAAAGGTGTTTAAATTGTAGAAAGTGATTTAAATTAAAACTGATACATCGGATCATTGCTTCGAATGACCGCGCGATGCAACAACACCTGGTATGGTGTAAATATCGTGTACTTAACCTGATGGTAGCACATAACTAATAAGGTATCACTCCGACCAGCTAAAATAAGACCCCCTCCCCATTTCCCCCATCACTCTCCCCACTCCCCACCCCTCAGCCAGAGAAATAGCTGATACAAATATTTTTTTTAAGAACTCCCTTTTCTTGGGACAGGAAAGCTGAGAAGTTCAAAATGTCAAAAATGCTAGCAAGCTTGAGTGGAAGAGAAGGCATAGGTGTTGACTATGCATTGCCTATTATCTGATCATAAATTGACAACATGTTTCATAAAAAGTTTCGTGAGGAACTATCTTACTGTTACTATTTTTACATGGACCCATAGCAACATTTGATATTGGTGATAACACTGCTTCACTTCAGCATTCAAAAAGAGCCAACAGCTCAGATCAATATCCCTATACACCATCATTATCTGAAAGTTGTTAGATGGTACCAAGGAGCTTCTAGAACCTCCTTGATGGTACTGTCCAGAAAACATCAATTGCACTTTCCTTTTTTGTTGCAAAAAGGCCCAAAATTTGACTCTTTCATCGTAGGTTGCAATAGGGCAAATAGTTAGTCTTTGTTCTACCTGAAACCGTATTCATGTCATATAAGCAAGCGACCCACTAATAATGTCGGCCTGATTAGTTTTACTTTTTTGTGCAAGATCTATGGGTAGTGAATGAAAATTTAGAATAATACAAATACATAATATTATTTTGTGATATTACATCTTGATTAGCATCTTTATTATTATTATTAATTTGAAAATTAATCAATTTAGGTTTATCTCAAGCCTGTCCCATTAAGTTGTTGCAATTAGATGTTAAAGGCTGGGCCCGGGCTTTGTGACCTGTCGTGACCTGCCTATCAATTATCTGTATCTCACCCGGGATGGAATTTTTACCCTTGGGCTGACGTCCAGCTCGAAGGTGGTAATGGTTTAAAGGATTAGTTCAGTGGTCATGAAGTTCATCTTATACGAAAGAGGACTTTAAAAGAAACAAAATGGTGAAAAAAGCATTCAAAAATCGTATTCCCGTAGGGAGATATTTAAGTTCAAAGTTTGGTATCATTTCTGTAGAAACGACTGAAATCAGACTAGTTGTGATGTCACAGCCTCAGATTCCTTTAATGTAGTCGGAATTACTTTTCTCATGCAGTTTTCTATTCATCCGGGCTGGAATTTGATCCCGGGTATAGACACCTGTCAGTGAAATCCGAGCAGAAATTTCACCCCTCCCCCTCCCTCCCTTTTTTCCCCGGACTCATGTAATCATTACGTAATAAACAAATTTTAAAAGAATAACATCAAACCCCAACATTACTTACCAGTTCCACAGCACGCATGCAGCATGACATCCCCCTCTCCCCTTCTTCTCGCATTATGTATTTATAAATGAACTCTAGTTTTCGAAAATGTATTTGTCTACCATCTTCATTCTTGTGACCGTCATCCCGTTTACCGTGTGACCAATGCACGGCAATGAAAAAACCATTCCTTCTCCAAACGAGAAACTGATCTAAAAAGAAAAACGATAAAAGATTTTGTAAAGAAATGATTATCCAGGGACCGCGGAGGAGGAAGAGGGAAAAGTAGGGGGGAGGGGGAGGGGGGACGACACACTTTTTTGCTAATATTCAAAAAATAATAATGGCCTAAGAGGATTAACATAACATTGAAGTAAAATTAAATAAAATATGTCAACAAATGTTTCGAAAATTAACAAATAATTTCTTAATATCAAAGAACATTTCCTAAAAACGATGGATATTTCCCTAAAATTTAAGAATTAAAAAAATCTATATAACCAAAAAACGTCTAGATACTTTGTTGATAAGAAAAGTGTCACGCTCACACACTTTCACATATAAATAAATAAACAAACACACACAACATCATGCCGGTGTAAGTAAATTTTGGCCCTGGCCCTTATTTCCCTAAGAAATTTGGCCCCCAGACAATTAAGCCGTAGCCATCCAGTAAAATGGTCCCCCTCATAATAAAAAACGGTCCACTAGGAAATTTAGGCCTTCTTTTCTAGGAAATTTAGAGACAACACTTTTGCAAAGAAAGCCCTTCTCCCTTCACAGTAAATCTCACTGTCGTTTTGCGTTAAGCACGTTTTTTTTCTTTTTTTTTCTTTAGTGTATCCCGATTAGGTATTGCACAGATCAAAGAATAGATTATATATTTCTTTTTCACACAAGTGCTAACTGGAAGCTATTTTCTGTTCGTGGGCAAATTTTACGACTCATGCGCTGTATTCCGTACATACATATTATTAACTTCGGTTTTAGATTATCACTTCAGTGCACAAAATTAATTAAAGAAACCGTACAGACACACCAATAAATTACCTAGTAGAATCAGTCCGGAGGGGACCAAATTTACGGAGAAAGGGAGGGGAGGGGGGGAGGGGCACAATTTACTATCACAACGGCATAGGTTCTTAATGGCATCACATCAGACATCGGAGCCATAAGTCTTGTCAGTTGTATGACTCACCCTTACATTCTACTACCTCCATGCAATGTCAGTCAAAGGCGAGTCTGAGTCATTGACATGGAAGTGACTCACAACAAAAAAAGAAAAACCAGTACGTTTAAATTGTTTTTCCATCATGCGTAACACTTCTATTCATTTTAAGGAGCACTAGACTGAAAAGTGAGGGAGCTCGTTTTGCAAATTTCACAGATATATTTTCCAAACAGATCAATAAACTTTATGCCTCCATAGTCGGCGGGAAAGTGTTACTTGAATATTCATATTAATCAGAAAATTATCCTACCGTTTGGTGCAAGATGCGCATTTTATTTTTTGGACCCCAAAAATACGCCCTCACAACTTTTCGGTCTATGAAATTTATGAGTTATGACTTATCTCAGAATTTAATGCTCTATAATAATCAATTATTAACAGAAAGTGTTTGTACTTGTCACTATCTATAATAATTCAGGGTATTTGATAGGTTATTGGCTCCTGGATCACACGTCGTAACGTCTGCCTACTGAAATCAAATTGTAATATAACCAAACAATCTTTGGAGACATAAAGTCTGGAATATTCCCATTATACTTTGTTGGAAAGTATTATTAACAAACTTTTGATTAACTTTAATACCTTTCGACTCAACATCACACATTTTGTGGTGTCTTCATCCTCACATTATTATTAATTTCTAAGGTATTTAGAAAAAAATCATTTATTCCTCGAACTTTCTTCAGTATTTTGTCTCTCTTGAAGACTCGTTAAAGAAGAACTTGCTTGACCACTGAACTAATTCTTTAAGATGGCCTAACCAGAATAAGGAAGTACTACACAAAATTGTGATTTTAATTCTATTATATGAAGTAATATGTTTTTGTGCTATGTTTTTGTAATATCATTAACATAAAATGTAATACCCAGAAAAAATGAAAATATTTACACCAGCTAGAAAACAAGAGATTATAAAGAAATACATTACATTCTAATAGCCTTCAGAGTTGATAGCATTCTCTGCATGTGTTAAAATCAAAATACAGTGGTAGAATTAATGGTTTTAATAATTAAAAATACATGTATGTTATTATTGTTGTTGTAACTTGTATGTAGGGAACTTATATCTATCAGATCATTTAATTGTTCTGGTATATGAAATTATGATAGTCTGTCTTTAGTTTAAATGTCATTTTGAAACATATATGCATGTGTAGATACAAAATTTAGCTGAAATACTCTTAAAATATATCAAAACCATATTAAAACCATCAAAATCGGATGAAAATTGATGATTCTACAGTCTTTTCAATATCCGACAGAAATATCTGTCAATCTTGCAGCAAATGTGTGATGTCCAGAATTTATTTTTGATATTCCTGGTTTATTTTATCATTTCCTTTCGCTGTTCTATTGTAGTACTTCCTTCCTTTAAATTATCCTCCTCAAAATAGTACGATATAGAATAAAATTCAATTAATTTCTATGAATGAAATGGAAGTATTTTAAAAGAATTCAAAGAAATACATAAAGCCTTTTTGACCTAACAAAGCGTAGTCACAACAGTTCAATAACAATTCAACTTTATAAAGTAATTTTCTCATATTTCATAGCTACTATTCAAGATTCTATCTTTGCGACATGTCCATGCAACTAAAAATGAGATGAGAATAGACTAGTAAGAGTATAACAAAAATTACAATACAAATTTGATTTCAAAAGTAATTACCTTTAACATGACACCTCTTGCTTTGTCTGCAAATTTGGCTACTGCTGCTCTTAGTTCAATCAGGGACCTGCTATTTCGTTCAATCAATTGACCAATTTCTCGGCTTCGCCATCATATTCAGAAATTTGGAGTAAATATTAATTTGCAACAGTAATTGTCAGGCTATAGGCCTACCACACATGCAGTACTTTCTTAATTCAAATTTCAAGTAAACAAATGTTTCCTTTCCACTAACCCACCTCTCACCGTTCAAACAATTTACGATGATTGACAGCTCAAACCAACACCCGCAAGTGTGTGTGTGTATCCTTTAAGCCCCTATAGTACAAACAATGCCCTGACTGTATTTGATTCCAGATCACCGGAAAGCGCCAAGCAAAACCCTGCTCACAGAGTAATTTGATTCGATCATAAACAACAATGGAAGCTTGTAACTGCTTTAAAATGTCACTTTCGACAAAACAAAGAACAGTTCTATCGCGCTTTCCAATCAAGATGTAAAATAATAAAACACACTGAGAAACTGCTAAAAGAACCAAAGAAGAATACAAATACAAATTAATTAAAGGCCAGCTTCAAAAGGTGAGTTTTAAGGTTACGTTTGAATGAGGTAAATGATGAATTAGACTTTACTGAATAAGGCAGGTCATTGCATAGTTTGGGACCGATGGAACAAAATGCGCGAGAACCGAACGAAGTATGAGTACGGGGTAGAGAAAGAGGAGGATTACATGAACTGCGTGTATTATATGTCGATTTACGGAACTGAATTAGCTGTTTGCGGTAGGCTGGTGCGTGATTATGAATACATTTAAAATAAGACACAGAACTTTAAATTGGATACGTTTAACAATAGGAAGCCAATGCAGTTCCTTTAGGCAGCTTGAAGCACTATCGAATTTGCGTTTTTGCAAAACAACTTTAGCTGCCTGTTTCTGTGTAGAAGCTCCTTGCTGGTTCTGAATTGATTGCAATGGTAATAAACTAGAAGTGGGCAAAATCATCAATGACGAGATGACAATGACATTATGTTGTGTCGTGTCGATCCTTTCCGAACCATCTGACGGTGGCAATCCTTCAGTAAATTCATAATCACTTGGCACTGTGTTATATTTCTTCTGCCAAATCCCGTAAAACCAATACACTTTGGATACTGACGAACTGATATAAAATCTTCATAACATGTACCGTTTTACCGCTGCCGGTAGGTCTAGCTACTACCCAGTCAAAAGGCGCTTATAATCTTGCATCTACGAACTCCATATTACAACAGTTCTATTACAAATGATTCACATCTTAACATATATTTGCTTTATATATTTTCTATATACAGAAATTGAATATACAAAACAACACGTGATCCAGATAGCCAACGGAATATTCGTTGGTCTAAAATTTTCCACAAGAACGAAAAATGAAAACACACCACTGACAACGACGTTCAAAATTACGGACGGCGGGTACGAAGCTGATGTCCTTCACGACATTAGCGTTAGTGTTATCAAACACAACGAGAATTTACAGGGCGATTCAACTTATCGTTTCCCCCTAAGAGATATCACGCATTATGATTTCAACTCCCCTCCTCCTTCCTCTGCTTCACTCATTTCACTCTCCCCTATACCACCACTGGCCCGACCCGCCACCCCCTTCAACTTCACCCCTGCTTCCCCTGATTCTTCGCCCTCATCCACTACCATAACTCCATCTCCCCCTCCTACACTACCCTCATCCTTTAACTCTACCGAGGTCACGCCCCTCATCCCCACAAGAAGCATATGCCATTAGCACGCTTCCAAGTACCCTCACCACCCACACCTCCCTCACTTTCACCCTCACTACTGACAACTCCTCCACTAATCCGATCCATACTCAAAAGGGACATACCTTCACCCCGACCTCGTCCTCGGACAGTAACACCTACTTCACCATCCCCACCAACAACCCTCAAACCTGTTATGGAAATCCGGACAACCAAAACAAGACCCCTACAAAGACAACTTCATTCACGCAGCTTCACAAGACAACGACGCCCGTTTTACCACGCCCCTCGTACTTCATATTACCCGTCTACCCATTACCCGTCTCTATTATTCCATCCAATCAATCGGCTTTCTACACACCTCACACCTAAATGCCCCGAGGACCACCCCAACTACCCCAATCAATGACCCTCCACAACAGCCACCAATTTCAACCATACCAGCCAGCACCAACCATCAACCTCTACACCCACCACACCCATTGACCACATATATTCCAAAATAACCCTTGCCATAGAGGTAATATCAACTATTGCTTAAAATTGAAAAGGCACTTAAAGGAGACAAATTCTGATCAAATTATCATTTTATATGATAGAGGATAAAAATCTAGACAGACTGCCAAAATCAACAAGTCAAAATCGTATTCCTATCACAAGTTATTCATGTATGATGTTGACACGTGGAGGCTGCCATTTTGTTTAATTCTGTATCAAAATCTTGTGCATGATGGCATAATTTCCCCAACACGATTTCTTGATAAATTTTGAGTTTTTATTGCAAAATGATGTGACACAAAGTGACATCATGTTTTGATAAAATGCTCTTGACCTTACTAGTAATACACGGAACTTGGTTCCGGCCGGAACATGAGATTTCTCCAAGTTCTGGTTTTGGCCGTAACTCGGTGTAAATGTTGCACCGGAACCAGAACTTTCGTAAAATTTTTTATAATATACTCTCCAGAACAGTACATATTCAATGCTCAAAATTTTAATTTCCATGTCTAGAATTGCAGTGCATCAGCTGCAGAAAAGATGAAAATCAGAGTCCAAAACTTAAAAGGTTTTTGAATTGGAATTTTGACAATAGTATAGCACTTACAGTTTTGAGTTATGGCTTATCAATGTTAGAATTAGTTTTTAATTAATTTGTGACATATGACTGGGTAAACAGATCAAAATCTCTGTGCAATTCTTTAAATTTCTTTCCTAATTCTCAGTCACTGAAAATGATGGAAAGTCTATTCCTGCTAGCATTTGATTGGGGAAGGGGAAGGGGGGGCTATTAAGGCTCAAAAACCTTTGGTCAGAATTTGCTGCATTTTTCATAGAATGATGAAAAGACATTTACAAATCAAAGGATTTACAAAAGAAAATGGCAAGGTTGTCCTGTAATGCATCACAAACTTTACATAAAATATGCAAATTAGGATTTAAAAATGCTGTAAAATGGAGAATGTTTACCTGATTTTAAGGAATTTTTGCTTATAATGCTTTTGAAAAGATTTTAAAACAAGTTAGCTAATGTTTCATCTACTGCACATGATCCTTTAGAGCTGACTATTTGTTTTTATATATGCATATATATATATATATATATATATATATATATATATATATATATATATATATATATATATATATATATATATATATATATATATATATATATATATATATATATATATATATATATATACATATATATATATATAAATAGATAGATAGATATATATATATATATATATATATATATATATATATATATATATATATATATATATATATATATATATATATATATATATATATATATATATATATACATATATATATATATATATATATATATATATATATATATATATATATATATATATATATATATATATATATATATATATATATATATATATATATATATATATATATATATATATATATATATATATATATATATATATATATATATATATATATATATATATATATATATATACCCCGCTAAGCGTAGCGGGGATATTTACGAGAGTTATACTTTACCTTCCATGCTATAATATGCAATCTGGTCACACGACCTGATTCTAACGCACTTCTAACCGAACCTAAAAACGCAGTAACCAGCCAAGCCCTGACCTCCATAATACCTCTGTACCACCTCACTCAACATTCCACTGAGGCCTGAACGAGAGGGGGCGGGCGCAGGATGCATGGAAGGTAAGTATAACTCTCGTAAATATCCCCGCTACGCTTAGCGGGGTAAATTTACTTCAAGTTATACCTTACCTTCCATGCTATAATATGCAATCAGATTGCAACCGAGGATAGGAAGGAAGGGAGTTCAGATCGCCGCACATTTTTTTTTTTTTTTTTTTAATGGCTGGTACGAAAACTCACACGAACCGAATCCCGTTTAAGGACGAAATTCCTTCGCCTCGGAAGGATGAAAGACCTCAAGAGTGGGAAGAACTAAAACATAGGAAACCACGGCGAGGTACAGTCAAACCGAACAGGGCACCATTCGTTGACAGTAACGGAGGCAAACCTCGAAAGAACCTGAGCGAAAAGCCCAGAAAAACAAGCCAACCGGAAGAGCGTTCGGACACAATTACAGCAAAGTGCCCACAAAAAACGCCACAAGCCGCACCCGGATTCGTCCACGAGACAGAACCGGCGAGAAACTACGATTGGGAACGAAGCGTGTACCAACGAAAACGAACTGAAGAAATCCCGGACAAGGGAAAAATTCGTTAGCGCATAACCGCGTAGAGCTAAAGTTAGCGGGAACACGAACGTCGAAAAGTGAGTCAGACCAAAAACAAGAGAAAAAACGCAAAAAGCGGTTGCTCGAACGGCGGCACGAGAGATCCCGTGAAAAGAGGTATGCCCCGAACCCGAGTGCATACCGCGGCCGTTCGATGAACAGTTCAGACTACTTGAAAAAGCCACTGGATGATCTATCGGAGAAAATGTCACATGACACACTACGAAGAGATCTCCCAGAATCACCAGTGGTCGCGAGTCAAAGACCGTAGACCCCACTGGAAAAAACCTGGTGGATAGCTGCAAGTAATCCCAGAGCGCATGACGGAACTAAGCTTGAGAGGCCCACCTCCACAACGGGGAGGGCGACCAACCCCTCAGAAAGCCATGCTACGTCGAGGGAAAGGCGGGCCGAGGCCGCACCATCAAACGAAGCGTTCCGGGACTGAGATGCAGTCCGCCGAGCCCGGAAAGAGACAAAAAATCGTCCCTGACCCGAGGCCCGTACGTGAAGCCTGCAAGGGCATGAGCAGCCAAAGGGGTCACAAAAGTGCCCCGACCTTGATCAAGAAGCCCCGTCGGCACCGACGGTGATATCTGACGGGTGAAAACTTCGTTCCTTACACCAGGTGGGAGCACCCGCACCACCGCAAAGGGTGTGACCACCGACTGAACGTGTAAAGCGGAGGACTGAACGACACCATCCGCAGTCCAGAAAAAGCTGCCGACCCTGAGCAAAGGTCGTTGAAACCGACTGACCAAAAATCAAGGCTAGCGAAACAAAAGGCAGGCCGTTAATATAAAACGCGTATACAAGAAGGGCTGCCAACCGTGGAAGGCTATGTAGCCTGGAGACGGCATGGGTCGTAAGACCGCGGAGCCGTACAACATAGTCGACGGCACCCAAGCGAGGACCGAAAACTGTAGCAGTTGCGGGACCGCGTAGCTCCAACCACGCCTATCAACAGCGAAACTTGTCTAAGAAGTTGACTGGAGAAAGTGTTAACGTACTACGTATAGTAACAACCTTGAAACCGCGGAGCCCTACGGCTATGGGCGCGGAGAAAACGAATACCGTATGTCTGTACGGGCAGTTAAATAACAGGCCGTAAAACCGCAAGGAAGCAGCTGTAAAAAGGTGTTAAAGTATGGAATGAACCATACGTGCCGTTGTTGGCAATAGCTACCCCAAACGCAAGGTTGTCTATCAAAAGGCCACCTATGGTCAAGAAAAATATCCTACATGGAGGTAATATTGACAAGTGGGGGTAACGTACTACGTCAACCGTATGAGTCATAAACCCCAACACTGGGGTAGAAATCACGAAAGAGGTGACGTCCTGTGTATACTACACGGATCGTTAAACACCCCGCACCACGGAGCGGAAAAGCGGCTACTGGAGGGACTTACGCCGTACAAAGTACGCAACCCCGTTAAGTATTATAGATCCGTTATGGGTCTACAAAGGCGTCAGCATGACAGGTAAAACCACGAGTCCTCCGCCAACGATGTCTCTGTGCACCACGGAGCAAAAAAGCTCGTGGCTACGCGAGGACAACTGGTACTGGTACGTGTCCCGAACGTAGTAGCTATCAGTACAAAAGGACCGTCTAGGTCCACGATAGCGTGAGCGTGCTACGCCGATAACGTGGTCGTTATCTCATTATACCTCTATTCACCACGGGACCACCGGTAAAGTGGCTACGCGTGGGAAGATGTACACGATGCGGCGTTCCGTTGAGAATAGTTAAAATATATATAAAACTGAGGCCGTAAGAAATACGGAGGTTCACGTGCCACGCAAGCTATCTGGTCGTAAACTGAGTTTGTTTCATCAGACTCTGAAACCGGTAGCTGCATGGGGAAGAGGGACTACCGTGCTCAGTCACGTGTCGGTAAGAAGAAACGGCGGGAACTCAGTAGTTCATGGCTACTGGTCCTCTACCACACAACCCGCTGCTGGTATAGGCCGTTAACTCCGTTTGTAGAAAATCACTACGGAGCGCTGGCGGTGGCCACGCGTGGGGACTGCCCGTCGAAGGCTAAAAACGTCCCAGCAAGAAAAAGCGACCGCGGAACACTGCAACACGCGGTGAACGGCAAATATCCCGAAGTTCTGTTACCCCGGGTTTATACGTGACGTTATGTGAAACAGCGTGAATATCTGTAGAATGTGAGGCGAAGGTCGTTCGGCGCAAGAATCACATTCAGAGTAGTTGGAACGGTCATGGAACTACACGTAACACGCGAGGGAATAGCTCTGTGATGGTATGCCTCCGTAAAGAAGGAAATCTTATCACCCGAGCGCTGGCCTCGAAAACCGAGCAAGCGCTAACACGCGACGCATCCTGGGAGCGTGACGTACCGACAAACGGGGACTCGTCCTCGTGTCCATGAACTGCGAAAAACTATGCGGAACCGTGGCGTTCAGCGAAAATCTCACCAAGTCAGCTCACGGACGTGGGGATCTCCGAAACGAACGGGTGTGACGTACGTTGTACGTTACCTTGCTGTAGAACTAAGCAGCACTACAGACCAAACGTCATCCCATGCCCCGGACGGAGCCGCCAAGTTGTGTCACGGACCCTGACGGGGCCGTAAACAAGCCGTGGGGGCGTATGGAACCGAATACGGGCCGTCACGGACCCTAATGGACCCGATGCAAGTAATCCAATGGCTCTACAACTGGCATAAAAAGGGGACTAACTCACGTAAGACCCCATGGGCGTCGCCTCTTGGCCTACCGGTCCCATCGGCGAACCGAGGACCACAGTGTACACGGGTTTGAACATGCCGATAACGCAAAGCGCAACCTGGGAGCGTTTACATGCGACGCATCGCAGGGACAGTCAAGGGCGTACCGACACTAGGGACCTGCCGTGCCGTATGCGATGATATAGGCGCAAAACATCGGCGGAACTGTGGCGTTCAACGGAAAATCCTACAGAGGCAGTTCACGGCCGTGGAACAGCGTAGCTATGACCAAGCAGCTTCCTAGCTAGCGAACTCAACTTCGGGATTCATCGTACAGTGTACGTTATCCCGTTAAAACTCTGAAGTCGTACAGGCCGTGCGGTCCTAGAGAGTTTTACGCCATGCAAAGCGGGACCTCTGAGGTGCGTAACGTACCGGCGCTTACGGAGGCCTGTCCTCCGTGCCTACAATACTGGTGAAAGTAATTGCGGAAATGTAACGTTCAACGCAGATAATCGTATAAATGGTGTTCACATGATCGTGGAACTGCGTAGCTAATGGCCCGGGAACCATGAATAGAATAGCTCAGCTCTATACTACTTGTGAAGATTATCACTTGTCACCTGGCCACATAGCTCGTAGCTGGCGGGTGCATATCCGGGTAAATCGTACGGTGTACGATATCCCGTTACAAAACCACGGGAGCCGTACGCATCCGAACACGAGCCCGCGCTCTCACCTTGAAAAATACCGGTCGCGGTGGAGTCTGTACTCCGACCACGCCCCGCTTAGACAATCGCTGCAAGAGTACCACGAATGGACTCGCGAGCATAATCTGCGCCCTAGCGCGTGAGATGCATGTGACGGGCGTAAATCAAAGCGTTAGCACGCTACGCCCGGGACATCAAGGGTGTGTAGAGCATCGACGCCCGAGGGCCTGTCCTCCATGTCCATGATACTGGTGAAAATAATTGCACGGAGGTAATGTTCAACGCCAGACAATCTTAATTGCGTTTGCCGTCGTGGAACTGCGTAGCTAATGGCCCTTTCGGGCGCGAACCATATGGACCCGCGAACCGTCCGCCCGGCTAACAGGGCGCGGAACCGTATGGATCCCGGAACCGTATGGATCCGTCCCGGAACCGCACATAGGGCTGCGGAACCGTCAGGGGCGCGGTCCAGCGGAACCGTGTATGGAACCGTCCGCCCGTAA
>JAIGNY010000704.1:0-12500 GCA_020152595.1 Chiridota heheva | reverse complement strand
CTGAGAATGGACTTGATGCATTTACTCCAGGATACTCGAGTGGAGTTTAAAGTTCACCTCAATTTTCAGAATGAAAGTAAAAAGGCAACAGGTTGGTTTGCCCGAATATTTTCCTGAATAATATGAATAAATTTGGGCAGACAGTAAAATTCTCTGAATCTTTTTGTGAAGATATGAGAGACAAATTGGTTAATTTGCCTGAATCCTTTCTGAATGATTTTCTGTGGGCGCATTTGGGGATAAGTAAGTTTGCCTGAATCTTTTCTGAAAACGAAGAATGCAGGTAAATTTTGGCAGAACATTAATTTACTTGCAACTTTTTCAAACGAATGTAGGCCTATACATGTTGGCACACAAGTAACGTGTACACAAAACAATTCTGAATCTTTATTTCGAAAGAATGTGGTTCAATTTATAAAGTATAAATTAAATTGCCCAAACATTTTTATACCAAAATTTACTTCATGAATAGAATATATTTGAGAATTTTCCTTGACAAATTTGAACAAATTTGGGCATAAAGTTATTTTATCCTAATTTAGAAAAGAAAAAAAAAAAAAAAAGTTACAGTGATTTCCCTGAATCTTTTTCGGGAAGACAAATTGAGGCAAAGTCCAGTAACTACACATTACCTTCATCAGCGTCACTTAACAAAGTTTGCTAATTTTATTGTGGGGCACAGAGTAAAGTTGCCTTGGAAATGATTCTTGGAGCAGCTCGGATGTCACGGTAAATTTAAATAGAGAGCTAAATTTGTTGGAAACTTGGTCGGTAAGTTTTCTTCAATTTTTGGGAAATTTCCTTCAATGTTTGTAATATATCTCTTTCAATTATTGGGAAGTTTCTTTCCTTTTGGAGATAATTTTTCTTCAATTTTCGAAAAAACCCATCAAATATCGGAAATGTCCAAATTTCCAATAATTTTACCAAATGTTTTTTGATTTTTGTTGATAATTTCCTAATCGCAAGAAAAACCTTTTAGAGAATGCCTTTCTCTCTGCCAGTCTGCTCCCGATTTTAAGACTGCACACTTGTCCCAATATTGGGAAGGTGAAATGGCGCCAAAATTCACTTTTTTGGACCTCCGAGTTAAACATAACCCACCACACCACTGGTGGTGTTGTGAAGATCACTTCGATTAGGCACTGGGGCCCCCTCCCCACCGGAATGAAAATTCATACGTTTATTGGGACATTCTGGACAAAAATTCTGAATTTTTTAGAAAATATAAGATAAAGATCTAGAAACACCAGACAATTTTGGACCATAAATCTAAAAAATTAACCGTCTTTATCCTTAGTCTCAAGCTTCATTAATAAGGAATGGAAGGTAGGAAAGAAATCCCCATTTGGGTCCACTTCATAGGATGCTGCCCTCATTCAGTAGGACTATGAGGAGTTGCTCAGAAATGTTCACACAGGGTTTTTCATAATTTTATAGCTTAAAATAAATTCAGTAAACATTAGATGATCATAGCCCAAATTTTCCTTCATAGCCTGGGTCCCCATACTCTAAAGTGAACTATACACCGAACCAAATGTGGTCAAATTTGACTAACTACACTTGGGATAATATTTTGACACCACCAACTTTGTCAAATTGGTGACATTTGGTTCAGTGCTTAGTTTACTCCAACATCAGAACATTGGTCAAATTTGACCATGAACACATTCTTTTGACCACAACTTGTTCAAATCATTGCTTTTTGTAGTCATGATTCAAAAAATTGCTTAAGATGACTGAATTCATGATCAAATTAAAATCCTGTTTTACAAAAAACAGCAACAACAAAAGAAGTATTAAGTTTGGAATTGTTTTATTTCTTAACAATCCTGTGCAACTGTTCAACAACACAATAGGGTTTTGTCTATATTAAACATAACACAGAAATGGATATTACAATATTTACTTGAAAAGATGTACAAATTCTAAATACAAAATTGTCTGAGTACACCATTGAACCTTAATTTATTAATTAGACGTACAAGTTGTCAAGAAGATGAATAGTTACTGTTGGATATATGGTGGTAATCAGTGGCGGAAATTTCGTTTCAACATTGGGAGGATGAACCCAGACAGTGGTGTAGCCAGCATATGGGCTTTAAATAAGGCTTCATTTTTTAGTTAGGGACATAAGCATATTCGTCCACCATCATAATTATTGATAGCGACATTTTCCTCTTTTCAAACATTTAAAACTGTTTTTCTTCAAAGACTATATAAATGTTCTTATCAGTGAAGAAAGTAGCACAAATATCGCCCTAAAAAGATAAAAATTGTAAAAATTCACACTTTGTGCGCATACACTGATATCAATTTCCCCTGAAAACAAAATTAGGGCCTAACAACTCTACAAATTGGACTTTTTCATACTCAAATGGCCTTTACCTCTGCTTACCTTTACTTTCCCAGCGTATAATTGATCAAAACTTTTTAACCTAGGGCCTTTGTAGAATGTGCAAGCCACCCCAAATTTCATTATTGGGGCATCTTTGACATGCATCCATGCAGGGCGAAACTTACTGCTTGGACCCGGGCCATTGCAATGACATGCCCTCTGACACCTTCTTTGTAAAGATTAAAAGGTGCCCTTATACAGAGATAAAACTGTGTTATCTAACATATCAAAATATATTTAAGTCCCCTTATTCAGTTATTATAATTTATCTTTTTATTGACAGATTGAAGAAGGTAAAACAAAAAATCAAGACCCCTTATTTGCTTTTACATTATTGTAGACATTAAATATATTCCGATTTATGATCAAAACAATCATAATCTGTTAATCTAAATACTATTGATTTCAAGAACTTGTGACCTATGAAATTTCCAATTTTTTTGTAGATTTTGGGATTAAATTTGTTCTTTTCTACCAAATTTTTGACCAAAACATCTTGAATATTTGAAGCTGTATGTTATGAAAAAATGAGGGAAAATGGGTCACCAGTAATTTTTGCACCGATAAAAGTTTCAACATTTTGCGGTTGGGGGAGGGGGGTGAGGGTTGACCGTATGAAGTTATACTGTTGTGCTACATGCTTTAAAAATACAAGAGTCGAAAAGTGCCCCTCAGACCCTGTGCCCCCCCTTCCAGATTCAAACATCTTCCACCGCCCCTGGCAAAACTGGAGGGGTGGGGATGTTTTTTAATTAGATATGTTAAAACTTTCCAATGGAATGTGCTGAATAATGAATTCATTGTACCCTGAAAGGATTTTTAAACAATCCATATGCTGGACTTGAAAGAAAATCAAATAGAGTGGTTGGGTATCAAAGAAAATCAAACAATTGCTTTTGGCATAAATGATACAGGATGGAATGTGAATCTTGTCTAACAAGAACTCAAACAATGAATGATTAGTGAGAATAAAACTGAAAACAATGAAGGTAGATAACCCTGAAGTGCCAAGAATGCAAATGGAAAATACTGATTTACACAGGAAGAGATTATTTGTGAGTAAAACATAGTGGGTCTAGGAATTTTGAGGCAAATTGTATTGAGGATGGGGTACAAAAAAATAGGCATGTTGGAATTATCAAACAGGTGGAGGTGTGTGCTCTACAGTGCTAAAATTATAGTTTCGGTTGATGAGGCACATACCTTCCCAAGGGCATAACAAAATATTTCTGGACCTAGTTGCTATGTATACAAAACAAAAGAATTAAAGTAGCAATAAATAGAGGGAGTCTGAGTCTCTGTTCTAAAAACAAGATAACCTGGAGGACGGTGGAACTCCTCCCAGAAACTAAAAAACAAACCAAGAACTTAAAAAAAAGAAGGAAAATGGCCACTTTCCAGTTACAGACACCAGGCTAATTTAAGGGACACTATGTCCCACTTCCTCATAGTAAAATGCTGTAGGTAAACAGTACTTAGTATAATTTAATTCATTTGTCAGTGAAGTAAAGTTTTTGCAATATGAAGATACAAAACCATTAGAAATATTAAGTCCCCTAACCCTCAAATTGTCCTAGTTAAGCCACTGTATGTTATGTACCCCTATATATAATTTGATTGACTATCACAAAATGTATTTCAAATTTTCTGTGATTATGATAACCCAATATGTTTAGGAAAACATGAGTGCTCAAAACTATTGCATCAAATTAATTTATCCAATGTCACCTAAACCTGACAGGATCATAACGTACTGCATGAAAAATACTGCTTATATTCCTTCTTCCTCCCTAGTATTGTCAAAATGGTGGCTTACAGGCACTCACTAGAATATGTACCTTGTGATATAAACTGAAAATGTATAAAGCTAGAGCACCCATGAAAACCTTGACGCCTTACGTTAAAATACAGTATGTGAACACTTCAAAAAAAGTATCAAATTGGAAAATTATTGACTGCAAATGATAAATAAATCGGAAGAAACTAAGTGAGTAGTTACAAATGTTTTTCATTACAGATTTATGGACACCTAGACTTAAAGGGGCGCCAGACCAAAATGTGAAGGCGCTCCTTTTGCGAATTTCACAGATGTATAATATCCACAACAGATCAATAAACTTTATGCCTCCATAGCCTACACAGGATGTGAGGGCAAAGGTCACTTGAATATTCATATTAACCAGAAAATTATCATACTGTTGCGCGCTAGATAAGCATTCAAAATTTTGAAAAAAAATTAAAAATACGTCCCCCTAAAAATACCTCCTCACTTTTCGATCTAGTGCTTATTTAAATAGCCTATTGGAAAAAGTATATTTGGGAAGAACAACAACGTCTTTGAATTTCCAAAATAACCGTCCTGTTCTTATTTCTAGGTTATGGCAATCAACGCTTGAGAAATTCTCAATACACATTTAATTTGTGATGTATTATTGGGAAAACAACTCAAAAAGCTTTTGTAATTCTTTCCATTTCTTACCTAAATTTTAATCACTGAAGAAATTTTTTAGAAAGCGGAAAAGCGGAAAGTTTGCCTTGGAATTTATAATAATCTGAAATATGGTCAATTTTTAACTGATCTGCAATTTTTTGCTACTTGCAAGTTTTGTAATATTGTCTTTACACGTTGTGATGTCCAAATACTTTTAAAGACAAAATTATATAAAGGTTATTTAAAATGGTAAAAACATGAAACATATTCAGTTATGGAATATGAAAGTTCAGGGCTAGACTTAAAACTGTCAAATCTTTACAGGTCAAGTGTCAGCAAGAAGTAACACTGCAGAATTTGTTTGCAATTGTTTATAACAGATCAAATTGAGTCATCATTTTTCTAAAAAGACAATGATGTAGTATTCCCACTTTCTTCAATTGGTACAGTCACATAATTTATGATAATCGGAGGACTTCATTTAAAACAATATTTGTAAGTAGTATAATTTCAACCCTAATTCAAGCTGCTGAAAAAAAGATTCCAAATAAATATTTTGACAGAGAGCTGTGCATTTCTTTTCTAACTAAATTTGCATTGCAAAAGAATGTAGTGCATGGACTATTATAAGATTCCAAATATTTTGACAGAGAGCTGTGCATGGCATGCCTCCCTTACTGTTCATTCTATTTTCAGAGGATTACAATCACAATGCCTTAAAAATAAGTTGTGTCTGCCTGGTCATAAAGGCAACTCAACTCAGCTACAAATTTGTTTGGCTGAGCCATTAAAAACATTATTTTTACTGAAACCACGGACACAACAAACAATGGCAGACATCTGCCAAATGGCAGACATCTGCCAATTGGCAGACATCTGCCAAATGGCAGACATCTGCCAAATGGCAGACATCTGCCAAATGGCAGACATCTGCCAAATGGCAGACATCTGCCAAATGGCAGACATCTGCCAAATGGCAGACATCTGCCAATGGCAGACATACTTCAGGACTTATGGGCCTCCTAGTGCAGAGAGAATGAATGCTTAAGGTTAAATCAATTTGGCTTAACCTGCAAACTATTTTGGCAGGAATTTATTTGTTTTTCATCCTATACAGTGAACTTAAAAGTACTTCAGCTAACATTCTTCTACAAATGCACAGATTTTTAAAAGAAGATCATGTGAGAGAATTTTAATTATACATGACAGTATTATTGATACAAAACACATCAATCCCCAATGCATAGATTGATGCTGTGATTACTCCATTGAGTACCTTCGTTTTAGAGATGGGTTACTCAGTGTCAAGTGTCCGTTCCATTCTAAAGACAACTGTTGCTATACCCTTCAACACGTTCTTTACATCTGTTAATGAAAAAGAAAATAAAGTAATGACAATATAACAATTATTTCAAAAATTAAAAATTATTAATGGAATTTAAAGGTCTATGGATGTGTAGAGGCAACATGCCCTATTGTACATTACCTACAGTACATTACCTACTGTACATTACCTACTGTACATTACCTACTGTACATTACCTACTGTACATTACCTACTATAAATTGCTTCAAAATCTACTAGAACCATTATAGTAGCAAAACAATGATTCCTTACAATCGTTGAAATATTGACCATTTCACAGAAATCATCAACCTCAGGCATCAATTACTGTGGCATTTTCTTCCGTTTAAGTCTTTGTTTTTTATATGTATACCAAATTTCTTTTGATGCTAATTCAGCAAATACTGATCAAATTTTTGAGTCTTTGCCATGTCTCCAATAAAATTCTAGCAGGAATAAACTATCCCATCATTATCAGTCACGAAGATTCAGGAAAGAAATTTAAAGAATTACATAAAGCCTTTGAGCTGTCTGCCCAGTCATAAATCAAAAATTTTGCATGAATTAAAAAGACTGAAAATTTAAAAAAAAATTAAAAGCACTTTGTTTAGAAACTGACTTTCTCTTTTACTCTTTCAGTATATGAAGTTGGTAAATGTTCATCAACCTTTAAATAAAAGACACACTTTCATAAATTGTCCTCTCTTGTTTGTATGTTTTTCTTCTTCCTGAAGTGCAAATCAGGAGCAATAATGGTATTCGATTTTGGCCACAAACGTTCTTATTCTAAACCATGAAACAAAACACAGTTTTTGTTCATAAAATTGACTTCCTTGCTCTACTACTCCCAAAACAATCATCTGGCTTCACCTATGGACAAATATCCTCTGCATGTCTTCAAATTTAGGCTGAATGATGAACTGTATAAGCTTGTCCACCATCAAAAGCTACTGTAGTAGGATATAGCATGTGTGCAATTGTCCAAAAATACAATTTAACATGTGTTTACCTGCCAAAGTTTTCAACTAACTTGCTTCTTAAAAGAGCCGTGACACGTCTTCCCATACCATTTTGCATATTTCCAACTTGTTGTTCAAGATAAACCAAAACTAAATGACTGCCACTGCCTCTGAAATACCAGACCTGTACATGTATAAGAAAATATGAAATGGATAAATAAACAAGTACTGTGTTATGATTAAATGCTTTATTGGTGCTTGTTAACAGTTACGTATTTTTAAACAGTATACTGTATATATCTGCTATCAAATCCTGAAATATTTCCACTTTGATGAATATCTGGATAAGAAAATATCAAGTTACAATATGAATTTCTAGCTTAGGAATCGGCCCTCACCACATGAATTCCCAAGCTCAAAATACCCCAAAATTCCCAGCTTCGGAAGCCCCACCCCCATGAATTCCCAAAATACCCACCAGGAATTCACAGCTTTGAAACCCCCAGGAATTCCCAAGTCCAATCCCCCATCTTCGGAACCCACACCCCCCAGGTATTCCGAGGTTCAAAATACCCCCAGGAATTCACAGCTTGAAACCCCAGGAATTCCTAAGTCCAATCCCCATCTTGAACCCGCACCCACCAGGCATTCCGAGATTCAAAATACCCCAGGAATTCACAGCTAACCCATGAATTCCCAAAATACTATCAGGAATTCACAGCCAAACCCCAGGAATTCCCAAGTCCAATCCCCATCTTGAACCCACACCCCCAGGTATTCCAGGTTCAAAATACCCCAGGAATTCACAGCTTGAAACCCCAGGAATTCCTAAGTCCAATCCCCATCTTGAACCCGCACCCACCAGGCATTCGAGATTCAAAATACCCCAGGAATTCACAGCTTGGACGCCCCACCCGCATGAATTCCCAAAATACCCATCAGGAATTCACAGCTTGAAACCCCAGGAATTCCCAAGTCTAACCCCATCCCCTGCCCCACCCGAGGAATTATCAGTGTTCAAACCCCCAGGAATTCCCATATCAATCCCCAGCTCGAACCCGCACCCCAGAATTCCGAGTTCAAAATACCCCAGGAATTCCCAGCTCAGGACGCCCACCTGCCATGAATTCCCAAATACCCACCAGGCATTCACAGTTTCAAAGCCCCAGGAATTCAAAGTCCAACCCCCAGCTTCAGAACCCACACTCCCCAGGAATTCCAAAGTTCAAAATACCCAGGAATTCCCAGCTTGAAGCCCCACCCCATGAATTCCCAAAATACCCACCAGGAATTTACAGCTTCAAACCCCAGGTCCCAATCCCCCCATCTTAGTAACCCGTACCCACCAGGAATTCCAGCTCAAAATACCCAAGAATTCCCAGCTTTGGACGCCCTACCCATGAATTCCCAAAATACCCATCAGGAATTCCCAGCTTTGAAACCCCAGGAATTCTAAAGTCTAACCTCGTCCCCAGGAAGCCCCACCCTATAAAAATCCCAAAATACCCACCAAGAATTCCCAGCTTCCAAACCCCAGGAATTCCCAAGTCCAATCCCCATCTTCAGAACCTTGTAGTAGCCAAAATACCCCCAGTAATTCAAAATACCCCAAATTCGAAGTTCAAAATACCCCAGAATTCCCAGCTTGACGCCCCCCCACATGAATTCCCAAAATACCCATCAGGAAGTCACAGCTTCGAGCACCCAGGAAGTCCCAAGTCTAAGCCCCCACCCGAGGAATTCCCAGGGTTCGAAACCCCCCAGGAATTCCCAAGTCCAATCCCCCACCTTCAGAACCCGCACCCCAGGGAATTCCGAAGCTCAAAATACCCCCAGGAATTCCCAGCTTCGGATGCCCTACCCACCATGAATTCCCCAAATACCAACCAGGAATTCACAGTTTCAAAACCCCACGAATTCCAAAGTCCAACCCCCAGCCGTAACCCACACCCCTTAGAAATTCAAGTTCAAAATACCCAGGAATTCCCAGCTTGAAGCCCCACCCCTATGATTTCCCAAAATACCCACTAGAAATTCACAGCTTTGAAACCCAAGAAATTCCCAAGTCCAATCCCCAATCTTGAACCCGCACCCCAGGAATTCCAAAGCTCAAAATACCCCCAGGAATTTACAGCTTCGGATGCCCCACCCTGTATAAATTTCCGAAATACCCATCAGGAATTCCCAGCTTCGAAACCCCCAAGAATTCCCAAGTCTAACCCCGTCCCCAGCCCCCACCCAAGGAATTCCCAGGGTTATGGATATTTTCTGGAACTGCCGAATACAGAGGTTAGAAAACAAGGGTGGTTAGTGTTACTGCCATACTGGTTCGGGAGGTAGGAAATCCAAGTGGGTTAGAACACTAACATAACTACACAACACTAGCACTGTCACCGAGTGTTAGTGTCAACAGAATATACACTCACCAAAGTTTTAACATAGCCCAGCCTAATCCTAACGTGCCATAGGCCTAACGTTATTATTGGTAGGCCTAGGCCCAAAACCTAATTTTGAAGTAAACTGGCCTAAGTCTACTGTTATGATTTTGCCAGCAGCTGCTACCTTTAAAAATAATATAAGGTTAATACTAACTGCATAATCCTGCTGGGAATAATTTTTATACGTACACATCACATCCGCATCCGGTTACCGAACAACGGAACATTACGACTCCGACTCCGTAACTTATTCATTTAGCGTTGTTGAACTTCTTGACCTAGCCTAGGTACGGGGGTACGTACAGACGTGAGTTCCCAATCACGGAAGAATCATTACAAATAAACTGAATCCAAGCCGATAATGTAGGCTACTAAAAAAAATGAAGCAATCCGGGCTCATTTTTTTTTATCACTGCATCGTAAGGATGAAATTCGAACAGGATCTGACTTATCCATAGCCTAGTGTTAAAGTGTGACGTTGTGACGGCGTGTGCTGTGTCACAAAATAAATTACAGATTTCACTCGGTCTTAAATGTGGCCACATATGTATAGGCTAGTCGATCGTGGCTTACGTCATTACAAACAGTCAATAACTGTTTGGGCCTTCCCGCAGTGAAGTGACATTATATCAAACACTGGCAGACCCAGCGGTCAGCCATGGTCATTCCGCCAGGGGCGTAACTTAAGGGAGTAAAGTGTGACACTTCCTATAAAAACAAAACCGTAGCAATTCCAAGTTTTACTATTTCGTTGGGCAATAACATGGCATTGATGAGAAACAGTAGCAAAAGTATCATAATAGGCCTGTTATTACCCGTTATCTTTTTGGTTCAAAGATTTGATTACACAAAAAGTATTTTGGGAAAATATTATAGCTATTTTTGCTAATCTTTACATATATGCCTGGCACTATTGTATATTTTTGTGCAACATCACTTTCCCGAGTGTTCCCTCCCGCCCCATCCTATTTATCCATGTCTCTGTCGGGGACTCAAACGACTCATACTGCCAAACTTTAACAATTGATTTTTAAATTGAATCAACTCGGTCTCAGATCATCTACGTTACCTTTTCTTGAACAGGCAAAAAACACATTTCCTTCAAAGTTTAGAAAATTCGAGCAAAACTTTTGGGTCCAGGGGCTCTCAAGATTTCTTGTTTTGATGCCCCAAAATGGTTTAAGATCAAACTTAAACCATTTCAAAAATTAAATTGAACAAAAGAAGAAAAATTTAGATTCTAACGTTAAAATTAAGACAGTCTAAACATTTGGATTACCATTTCTAAGCAGATACAGGAAACAAAATTCCTTGAAAATAGTATTGGATATTTGATGTGGAAAGTAAAGAAAAAATCATTTACATATAAGCTGGTAATTTGCCGCCAATTTTCTTGCCAAAAATTTGCAAGAAAAAGATAATCTTATTAGTCAATATACTCGTTTCTCTTTTGAAAATGTTGGACCCATATATGATCAGATGATAGATGTATCCGCATTTTGAAAAAAATTAACTTGAATAGGCAGCAGTGGGCCATGGTCAGTGGCGTGGTGGCAGGGGCAACTTCCCCTGAGCTTTCTAAGAGGGCGCCGAATGCTCACAAGGGGCGCAAAAATTGTCCTGAAATTTTACTTTTTATTTTCAAGAGGGCGCCAAATGATCATGTAAATGTTTTCTCTCAAAGGGCTTTCAACATCAAAAACATGTCATCCCTGAAATTTTACTTTTTATTTTCAACATTTGGACATCTGTTCCAAAATGTATCATTTACAAACTAACTTTAGTGTGGAATTGATACGATCGTGAAGCAATGTTTTTTTTTTATACAAAAATCACGCCAAAAAACATCACATGGGCGCCTACCAAGACTTCGACCTGGATTTGACACAAAGCAATATTCTGCTCTCAAAATCACAACAATTGCAGAGCTTTGAACCTTGAGATTCGTCCAGAGATTGGACACAATTTTATGCTATCAAACTGAAATTACGAGAAACGCAAGACTTACATCCTGGATTTGACCAGTTGACACAATATTCTGCAATCAAAATCACGTGAAACACAGGGGTTCTGGGCCAGGGGATTCACCCCTAGGGCCAGTGGTGTAGCTAGGCCGGTGCGGCAACACTGGGCCCGGTGATAAAAAACACCTATCCCCTGAAGCAGAACTCAGCGCCATGTAGTGATATAATAGGCATAGTAAGCAAATAGGGCCCGTGTACACTTTAGGGCCCTTTTTATATCCAGGATGGACCCTTCCATTCCGTCGCGTCTTGCTATCATGACGGTCCTTCAATGATAAGTCGGCCCACCGAAAAAAAGATAAATGGGCCGTTCCTTTCTTTCAGGATGGGCATCTTCAGTTATGTTAGAGCCACTAAAAAAGATAAATATATTGGACCTTCCTTTCTGTCTCTTGCCAAATTTCAGAAGTCTTTGGTCAAAAACTTCTGACTAAATACATTTACAAAATGGGAGACGAAAGTTAACAGAAAGTTACCATTTTATAACATCGACTCCGTTAAGCTAAAAATTGGCAACATCAGAAACCCTTCAAAAATTGAAACTTTTCCGAAAATAAAGGAAATTTCAAATTATCTTAAACTGAAAAAATGTTCTTGAAAGTTGATCAAAAATTAAAGCATATTTTTGTTCGAACAAATCTGTGAAAATGTATATGAGCCTGGGAGAAAGGAGGAGGGGGGGGGGGGGGAAGAACATTATTGGAAATTTGGGGCGGAATGGCAACATCATAAACTTTTCTCAAAATTGAAGCAAATTTCGCGAAAATTATTTTTTTGAAATAAGAAAAAAATGTGAAGGGAATCTTCAAAATCAATTTGTCAAACCCTCATTATTGGAGGGGGGAAATGGTACTTGCCTCCCCCCCCCTATCTCCTCCCAATAAAATTATTAAGGAGGCCCCAGT
>JAIGNY010000711.1:2005000-2152251 GCA_020152595.1 Chiridota heheva | reverse complement strand
AGGTGTCTTTGACAAAATTCCAGAATTTAAAATACAATTAATAGACTAAAATTTGTATTTGCTGTTTTCTATAATTCCAATAATTGATATGGGAAGGACAATATACACTATTTAGTATAATATATAAATACAAAAGAGAACATTTTGAAGAGTTTAGAATTGATGGGGGCGATATTGATAATACGATGTGTTTTACAATAACATATGTCAATGTCCTGCAAATGCGACAATTATCATGAAACTACACATTTGTACCTACAATAGCAACAACGCCCTTCTATTTTACTTACCAGAGCAGCAACAACCAATGGGGTACCTTTTTCTTTTACCTACAACGGCAACAACGACCAATGTGTAACCCTTTTCAGTACAGATGTAAAAAGGACTGAATATGTTGAACATATGTAACACATTATAAATAATTTTGCTGTATTGGTGGAGCATTTTTCATTCTTTTTCCCAAATACTTTCCCGAGTTATGCAGGTCCATACGGCCGGTGCTTATTCCCGGTGTCTGGATTGCAAGTAAATAAACGTCAATGACACTTCCTGGGACAGGACACAAGTCCATGATATTTTAACTCCCTACTAATGATAGTTCCCTATTTCTGAGGGATAGTAGAAATCTAGTACACACACTTAATACCTGTATTGTGGTGGTAATGATGCCTGTGACAAACATAAAACAAAATCAACGATTTATATCATGGCGATAATTATGAGACTTTAATTTTCAATACCAGTATGAAGATCTAAAAATAACTAAATCGATAAAGGTCAATAATGATTATTATCAACCTGGTGACAACAAACATGAAGAAAACCAGCTATCAACGGCCACAACGTCAAAAATATTATAATTATTATGATAATGATTTATGATTGTTATTGTTATTGTTGTTGTTATTATTATTTTATTACAGTTATCGTCGTCATCACCAGTGAAATTTAGTCATATACTTTGTACTAAGAATGAAAATCCTGGTTCTATTTCATTTCAGCTCCATCAGGTACTTTGAATGTAACGTCAGAAATTGATGGTTCGCAGTTGACTTTCAGGTGGACTAGTTTAGATTGCGCACAAGAAAACGGAAACATCTCATCTTACCATTACGAGTTTAATGATGAAGCAGAAACGACAAATAATGAATATGTAAATGTATCGCCGATAGTACCATGCAGGACATACAGGTTTAGAGTTCGAGCATCAACTGGGGAGACAAGACTTGGTCCTTGGAGTATAATTTCTGAAGTAACTGCAGCATCTGCAGGTAACTGTGTATACTTTTTGACCATCTTAATTCGATATTGATGACATTAGAAGTTAAGTTATTTGTGTTTGTGTTATAATCAGTGCGAAAATATTTTCATGCTTTTAACTTTTCAGGATACATGTTTTGGTCCTTTCATGAATAAATGCCCAAATTAATAATAAGAAAACAAAAACAGGAACTGATTCCAGTTTATTACGCGGTAACATGGCCTTTACTTATTATTACTTTACTTTAATATATTGTATGTAATTTGAAAATAACTAACGAAATCTAGAAAATAAAAGTAATTTATTTCTTCCAAATTTCTCGGTTTAATATAAAATCTTTCTTTCTGATGATCTGATAAATTGATCTTATTATAATATGATTGTAATAAATTATGATTATAATAAATCTTTAATTTAGATAGATGTATTGTGGAATACTTATGTGAAAGATCTCATACGGACCAAAACCCTTCTACCGATCGCGAGTTCTTAAGATACTGGAAGTAACACATATAAATAGCACTGTATTCTACGTAGCATTAAATACATATATAAAGTAACTAATGCTTTTTCTTTTATAACATTCTTAGTTCATGGTAAGATCCAAATTAAAGCATATGATTAAATAATCCATTATTGCAAGCATCGAGTGACACAGTCTATCCATGTACATCTTTTTGTGTTTGTTGAAGAACAAACTTGTATAATTTGTTAACGTTCTTAGCGCATGGCCAGGTGCAAAGTGTGGTACACGAATCAACCAGTACAGGTATTTCACTACATTGGCGACAGCCCAATCGTTCAGACAATGAGTGTCCACTAACTGGTTATATAATAACGTATTATCTTCAACACTACAAAGCTTGTGCAAGTACAACAATCAGTCGAGAATACTATTATACCACAGTCACGAGCACATCAGCAACACTATCCGGTTTACATGCTTTTGCTACTTACCAGATTGAGATTATACCACTTACCACCGACGACGCAAGGGGTACAAGATTATCAATTCCAGCAGACACACTACTTGCAGGTAACTATATTATTCATGGTGTTGACATGTATAAGCAATAATGATTATAACATATTTTTTTATTCTTACAATTGTGCATTTAAGGCATTTACTTCCCTTTGGTCATGAGACCATACGATAAAATAGAAGCTGTTTGTCTTAAAGTTCAAAGTTTAAACTTTAACATTTGTATAGCGCCCTAAAAATACAACAATGTACAACACAGGCGCTTTACAGTAAGAAACAGTTAAGACAAATTTGGATATGATCTATAAAACATGTGGGCTTAAGTTTCCTCTTGAACAGAGATAAATTAGTGATCAGTCTCAATTCAACAGGGAGGCTATTCCAAACTTCGGCCCCAAATGTTGAAAAGCCCCATTTCTTGCCAACGATTTTGAGCAATGGCTTGTTTTTAGGTGGTATGAAGACGAAGAGCGCAGACAGTATCCACTCTTTCTTGTCAGTAAAGACTAAAGATATGATGGGGCTTCACCATGTATACAATGAAATACAAGTAATGCAAATTTAAACTCAATTCTTTCTGGTGCCTGCAACCAGTGTACTTCTTGCATATGAATGGAAATGTGATCAAATTTCTGGAGGTTAATTAAAATGCGACAAGTCATGTTTTGAATTCTTTGCAGCCGCTTAAGTAGATAATCTAGTGCTCCAGCTAAAGCAGAATTACAGTGGTTAATTTTCGACAGTTTTAGACTATTTATCAACAGTTTGCAAGTATTAGTGTCAATGGATTTTCTGACCTTTCTGATTAACTTAAGAATCCCAAAAGAACTTGCACACACATTTTTTACATGAGCTTTTCCTTTTAGATTTTCATCAAGGTAGAAGCCCAAGTTACGAACAACATTTGCTGGTGTAATTTGTTCACCACCAATGTTTTGATCCTGTCGTATAATATCATTGCATTTCTATGACTACCGTTTTGTTACTGTTTAATTTCAGCATATTTCTGAACATCCAATTACGAATGTCCACAATGCAAGCATTTAACTTGTTCATTGAACTTTGATACTCATTAGTCCCCCGACTATTGAAAGCAAGATACAACTGGCTATCATCAGCGTACATATGAAAATCAATCCCATGCTTCCGACAAATGTTACCGAGTGGGGCCACATGATACGTGAAACAAAGGGGTCCAAGGACACTTCTTTGGGGCACTCCTTGCTTAAGAATCACCTGCTCTGATTTGGAGCCGTTTACAATGACACACTGGCATCTTTCAGAGCGATAATCCCTAAACCACTGCAGTGCTAAACCTGATATGCCATAGCAATATTGTAGGCAATGTAACAAAATGCTATGGCTCACTGTATTAAAAGCAGCGGATAAGTCTAATAATATCAGTGCAATGATCTTCTGTTTTGACATATTTTCCAGAAAGTCACTTTTCACCTTTAAAACTGCCGTTTCAGTACAATGAGCTGCTTTGTAAGCTGATTGAAATGTTTCACCCAAATTGAAGAATGTTACATATTCTTTCAGTTGCTTGGCGACACATTTTTTAATAAGTTTTGAAACATAAGAAAGGTTGCGTATTGGAAGATAGTTATGAAAGATGGGAGGGAGCTTTGAGTTTTTCAACAGTGGTCGGACTAAAGCTGTCTTTAAGCTTTTTGTGAAAGATCCAGTGCTGAGTGACAAGTTGATTAAGTCCGTAATTCCTGGGGCTAGAGTAACTAGAAATTCTTTTAACATAGTTGTTGGAATGAGATCAAGTTCACAGCTCTTGCTCGGATAGGAAGTTATGATCTTATTCACCTCATCCAACGATACAAGACGGAATGCCTCGAAACTGAAGGAAGGCAAAACGGTAGACTCAGATATAGTTTCATCCCTTACAGTAGGTAAATGGCTCATAATCATGTCCTTAATTTTTACAATTTTATCAACAAAAAAGTTATTGAAATCTGTAGCCAGTTGAAGTGCATTTTCAGATGGAGGACTACACTCCTACCAAGAATCTTATTGCAAACTCGGTAGATCTTCTTGACGTTTCCATTACAATTTACATTTTGCTCTCGATTGTAGTCAATTCTTGCCCTCTTTAATTTACTTCTAGTGAGCTGTCTGCTCCCAAGAAAAGCTTTCTTCTTTGCTTCATTCAATGGATCACTTTTCCAACTTCTTTCTAACCGTCTTCTCTCTCGGATTAGTTCCACTAAAGGTGTTGTAAGCCATGGTGGGGAAGGTTTTACTGGAGCCATTTTGGTTTGCAGAGGGGCATGACTATCAAGAATGCCCCGCAATTGAATATACTACAAGACAGTTGCAGACTCAAGATTGTGGCTGTTTCCCAGCTTTTCCATAGCTTTTTCAAAATCAGCCTTAAGTTTCACTTTGTCCACCTTCTTGAATGACCTCACGTTTCACTTAATTTTGCTTGCTTTTAATCCTAGATCAAAAGTAATTGCATTATGATCTGATATCATGTCACTTGCACAACAATTACAAAGGAAAAAGCGCTCGTGCTCTTCAAGCTCAAAATTCACAAGGTCTAATGTGTTACCTGACATGTGTGTTGCGAAGTTAACGTGGTTATGCAAATTAAAGCATTCAAGAAGTTCTCTGAAAATGTGGGCATGTGCGTTACTTTGACTGTTTATATGAATGTTAAAATCTCCCATAAAAATAACGGAGCGCTCAGACCAAACAGCATGTTTAACAATAGTGATCATTTTATCAATGAAAGTCATAAAGGCAATCTTATCCTTTCTGTAAATGAGATAGATATCAATTGTAATGTTTTGCAGAGTTAGTTGACATTGTAAAACCTCCAAAGTTATGAAATCTGGCATTTTTATTTTGCAACCAGTAATCCTTGGATCACAAATTACAGCTAATCCTACACCAATGCGGTCTGTTTTGCAAGATGTTATGGATTTAAAACCTTCTGGGGCAATGTTTGACCTTGTGGTGATATCATCGTCTTGAATCTATGTTTCTGTGATTCCACAAATATCCAGTTTTTTAGTAGTAAAAAACCTATGAAACTCGGGTATTTTGTTACATACTGACCGGGCATTAATGAGAGCACTTTCATAAATTGAAGTCCCAGAGCTACTCTCTACATGTGGAATTGTTATGAGATTTTCTAGTTTCACAGATTTTGTATTACTGGAATATTTCTTTGTAACATTTGTAAATTCATCCATTACATAAACCTGTGGCTTTTTGGAATTCATCAAGTTCTTTTTTGGACCTCTCTTAGTATGCCTGAGAATGCCAAATTCATCCAGGGTATTAAAAACTTCACTACTTAACTTACACTTAAATCTTGGATTCCTTAGTGCACGAAGCTCATCTCCACTGTAGCGTAAGAAAGTCATTGTTATATCTGAATAGCCTTTGTCAAGGTTGTGATACAAGTTGATCCAATTATTTATTGTTGTAAAGAAATACAATAGACCACACAAGAAGAGCATACAGCTAATGGTTGATGCAGCATCATTGACACAGATATAGTGAGCAAAGATCCTAAAATTAAGTGAAAATTTCTCCAAAAATAGTAGATGACACATACAATAAATGAATGCATTGGGATTCAGGGTATAAAGACAATCAACAGTAAAAAGTATGGTAACTTTAATCAACAAATTGCAGCCGAAAACTTGGAAACAATCAGGAGCTAAGATACATGCTACCACACACGGTGCTATCTATGTCTTATTGTTCATTTAATTAAACAAATATCATATTTGTGTTCATTTACAAGTTCATTGGAGATATGGAGATATGATTTATGTAAGACAATACAAAAAATATCAACAAATCATCACAAATTTAAACTGAAGAATATAATGACTTAAAATAAATATTTATTAGATGTCAAAAATTAAGTTGTAAATAAACTTTTAGCAAACTGAAGTTATATTTTGGAAACATCTTTTCTCCTCCATAAATCTATAAGTTCAGGGCATAGGTAAAGGTACAAACATGGTAATGCCTATTATGGAAACGTTACATTAGATTGGTCCTTGAGGGATGATCCTCATATATAACTCCCCTTTGAATCCGTTATAAAGCTAGTGCTGAAGTTGTTTTCAAATACTTTCTACTTTGTATTGACTTGCACGAATTATAATTATGTGAAAACTTTGTGAAGATAACTAAGATGGATTTCAAAAATACACGTAATCGTATCAGAAACATTAACTGAGATTGATGACCATGACTATCATCAAGGTGGTGGCGATAAGCTGTATTATTGATCAAATTAAAACATCTGTTATGAATACCAGCAGAATGACGAGGAATACAATTCTTTTGTGTCATTGTGATTGTCTTCATCAACTGAAGTCGGTTACATAATTTGAACATGAAATCGAGATCCTTATAATCTTTTTTTTTGATTCAGCTCCAACAGGTGGATTAAACGTAACGTCAGACATTGTTGATTCCCGGTTGACTTTTAGATGGGCTGATTTAGATTGCACACAACAAAACGGGATAATCTTATCTTACCACTACGAGCTTAACAATGTAGCACAAACGACAACTAATGAGTCTGTAATTGAATCGCCAGTGGTACCGTGCAAGACGTACAGATTAAGAGTTCGAGCATCAACTGGAGAAACCAGACTTGGTCCTTGGAGTAACATCTCTGAAGTCACTGCAGCATCTGCCGATTAGTATCTAAACTTAAAAGTCTTGAGGAAAGGCAGCATTGTGTAATAAATGTATGTTAATACTAATAACTCAAATACAAAGCATTTTCTCATTCATAAGTTCACATTATATCATAAACGGCACAACGGCCAGTTTACATTCAGTTATCATTGCCAATTGCTTCGATGTTTTTGATTCGTACGGTATATAAGAATTCATTTCTACAGCAATGAGTTTTATCAAGGAAGAGTACTCACTGATATAATTTTCCAGTATGGCTGCTTCAACAAGAAACCAGAGCTGAAATTACAGATCGGCAGAATTACTTTGAAGACGCCGCCGAAGAGCCGCATCTTAACTCAGAGTCAGCGCCTGGTTCGGATAACCCTCGTGGTCGTGTTTGTCTACGCCGGGATGTGGGGACCTTTTCAAGCTTCGTACCTCTTCTTTGTGTTACAGATTCGCCCTACCCACACTGCTGCTAGCAATGTCGGATATTACATTATCCACATTTTGGCCACATTTTCGTTATTAGGCTGTTGTTTTCAATCGCTTTTATTTGGGCTAAGAAATACGAAATTACAGGGAAAACGTAACTGATTTTCTTTGTTCGAAAAAAGAACGGCATATTGATAAAAAGTGATCATTTTTCAACTAAAAAAACATGATTTCTTTGAAGGATAAGTTCAGGGGCGCTGGAAGGCGTTATGGGTTGGTAGAGCAAGATGACGGGGGGTTTGAGAAAAATTATGACCACTAAATTATTGGTGGGGCATATGTCCTACCTTCTCCCTCCTCCGTTCAGGCACCCTTGTATTGTTAATAAAATATTAATCTACAACAGATTAATTTTTAAGCAAATTTTGCAACATTTTATTCTTACGTGCCGGGAAGTACGAGTTAACGTTAGCATTTTCGACCGCAATGACCGTAAAGTATGGGAGCCGAAATTAGATGCAAATTCATCTGATCGTGAAGCTCCTTTAAAGAATGGAAGCCGAAATTAGATGCAAATTCGTATGATCGTGAAGCTACCTTAAAGTGTGTGCCATGCACAAATTATGCCGCCTTAGATAATAACTAGGAGATTTGCCGAAAAGATAGGCTAATGATGTAATTATTAGTGTGGAACAATTGCGCTTACGCCATGCTCCATGGCCTCTTAATTGTTTCAATCCTATATTCTTCAATTTGTAATATCGTGATATTCAAAATAATTTGCTACATTTAAAGAAAATTGAAATCTATATGTTATTGTAACTTTTCATGCAAATGAGCTTATCGTCAGTATTATTATTTAGAGAGGAATTGTATGTAATTGAGTGGGTATCCGGGTGCGTTCTTATTTCAAGTAAAAAAATACATAACAATTGTATATACCGGTCACGTTACAACGCACTGAAGACAACTTTGAAAGGTTATAGGATTAGTTCCAAAACGAAATTAGTTACCAACATGATTTTTTCACCAAATTGTTTCTTTAATAGTTTGCTATCATTATAAATGGATTGAAAATCCTTTATTCAGTCCGGGAGATACCCTCGGTCAGTATAAACCCTCGATCGGGGTTTTCAAAGCTATGTTAGACGCCATTCAGGATTATTTCCCATTATGCAATGTGAGCCCAACACAGATTGTTAATATACATGGAAAGTTATGCAATTTTGTCGATCGTGAAATTTGTCCCAATTTAGTCGTCATAATTATTCTCACAAATTATACAGACCGTTCTTTCAAATCTACCAGTTCGAATTTTAGATATTGAAGGAAAATTCAAGTTTATGCAGGCTAATTTTAGATTGTATATGAACATGGACAGCAAATAAACAAAATAATGAATTTTAATTAATGTGCCAACTTACAAACCACAAGTTTTTTTTAACTTGAATCATATGATAAATGAGAAGCGGAGGAAAGGGGAGGGGGTATTCTTATTTTAAGACCGTTGCATTTGATATAGATAGGAGAATAATACAAATTGCAATTCAAGTGATTTTGTATTTTACATTTTAGGTACTATGTACTACACTTACTAATCTTTTTCAGACCAAAATCGAATAACGGGACGATAGTATTTTCTTCCCGCTTGTGATAAAACCACTGTCTAAATATCCTTTTGAAAAACGTGAAATCTTGATTCCCATCCCCGGGCCGCTACTCTTTATTTATGATGTTCATGTCATTTTTTCTTCACCCTCCCTCTTTTTTGACCTGTATGTATTCATTGTAAATTCAAGTTGTACTGCTATGTAGTTTATTTTTGTATAAAGGGTGAATTCGCGTTTGTAAGTTTATGCAATTTTTTGTTACTCCGCCCTAGATTTCTCAATCTGAAATAAATGTTTGAAATAAGTGCCTCTGTATGTTTCTTTGTTATACAAGGAGTTCCAGCCCATATGCCGCTCACATGGGCTGGCCAAGGTTTTCCCTACATGTTGCCCACATGGGTCATCCCTTATGCAGCCCACATAAGATTACCCAGGATTTTTTCCATGTGTTTCCCACATTAGCCAGCCCATATACCGCCCACATGGGCTTGCCCAGGTTTCCCCATGTGTTACCTACATGGATCAGCCCATATGCAGCCCACATGAGCTTGCCCAGGTTTTCCCCCATATGCTGCCCACATGGTCATCCCTTATGCAGCCCGCATGAGCTTGCTCAGGTTTTCCTTATATGTTTCCTACATGGGTCATCCCTCATGCAGCCCACATGGGCTTGCCCAAGTTAATATACCCATATGGGCAAGCCCAAGTAGATCCCATATGGATCAATGGGCCATATATGGGTTGGCCCGTGCCCAGATCTTTCCCATATGGGCCCTATGTAGCCATGCTACATGGGTTGTACTTATCAGCTTTCTGTTTGCACATATTCAAAATATTACAATGAATACTTAAAATATTAAACCTAACTAAATGGCTTGACCTGACCAAGAAGAAAGCATCATATACAGTTCTTGACTTGATGCCATACAAAGTGGATGAATGGTCATCATATACAGTGCTTGACTTGATGCCATACAAAGTGGGTGAATGGTCATCATATACAGTGCTTGACTTGATGCCATACAAAGTGGATGAATGGCTATCATATACAGTGCTTGACCTGATGCCATACAAAGTGGATGAATGGTCATTATATACAGTGCTTGTCCTGATGCAATACAAAGTGGGTGAATGGTTATCATATACAGTGCTTGAACTGATGCCATACAAAGTGGATGAATGGTCATCATCTACAGTGCTTGACCTGATGCCATACAAAGTGGTTGAATGGTCATCATATACAGTGCTTGACCTGATGCCATACAAAGTGGTTGAATGGTCATCATATACAGTGCTTGACCTGATGCCATACAAAGTGGATGAATGGCTATCATATACAGTGCTTGACCTGATGCCATACAAAGTGGGTGAATGGTCATCATATACAGTGCTTGACTTGATGCCATACAAAGTGGGTGAATGGTCATCATATACAGTGCTTGACCTGATGCCATACAAAAAGTGGATGAATGTTTATCATCTACAGTGCTTGACTTGATGCCATACAAAGTGGATGAATGGTTATCATCTACAGTGCTTGACTTGATGCCATATAAAGTGGATGAATGGTCATCATCTACAGTGCTTGACTTTTGGCCATCCTGATCTATATTCCCAAATTTCTGATAATATGTTTTGTTTTGCATGTATAGGCATAGGTACTCTATTTTCGACTCATTGTTGTCTGTCGACTGTTTTGATTGAGGTCCCTAACCTTAATCAAAACAATCAATCAAAATTTGGGTCAAAGTTCAAAATGCTTCAGTTTGCTTGTAGGCCTATTTCTGTGATGGGAGTTTTTCAGTTTTCATGAAAGGATTCTGAACTGTATTCCCGTCAGAAGGGTAATAATAAATAATAATAATGATGATGATGGTGGCGGCGGCGGCGGCGGCGGCGGAGACGGCAACGACGACGACGATGATGAGAAAAATGTAAAGGAACAACGTGTCATTTTCCAGATTTTTAATATCACTTCAACGTGTCCGTAATATTGAGCTCAATGTGTGTAAAACGGCCATCGCGTTTCCCTCATCTCGAAGACGCCTTTGTAATTACTCCCATAAAAAATGGATCTGTAAAAGCGCTTACATGCACAAATGATCAAGGAGGTGTGTTTAAGTCCTCGATGGTTCAATAGGTCCTGGAAGGAAAGGTCGCTTGTCAAATCATGGTCCTCGGAAAGATGGCAAAGCAAACACACACGCGCACCCACACACACACCATCATGACCACATAGGTTCCTGATGCTATCGCATCAGAACCAAAAAAGCTTAACGCTTCCAAGGTTACTAAGTTTGCTTACAATGACTTGATATACAATAGAGTGCCCTTTAAAGTTTTAGCAAAAAAAAATAGTAGAATTCCTGTCTCGGCGGTCAAGAGCTGAGTGACAGCTTCTGGTCAAAGACTTTTTTATGGTTTTATATTTAAATTATACTATTCCCTCCGCCAACGAAGTTAGACAGAGGTTATGTTTTCGTCTGATGGGTTCGAACTTGTTTGAAGACTTAGTTGTCAGAATCGACCGAAGTTGAACAACTTTACAAATTAACTCCTTTCTTTGATCGTGTTTCGCAATAACAAAGTAGTCTACGAAAGACTACGGTACGTTCTTTCAATTTTTTATCTTTTTGAAGAGTTTTCTACAGTTCTTGATGTATTTCCCTTTTTTCTGTTTATTAAAAAAGAAGAAACCCATGTAAAGTGTGAGATAAAGAAAAATTGTTCGGATTGTGAAGAATATTTTTTTTCTTCGGGATAACAATGCTGAACCTCTAGCAAGGCGAAAGAATATTAAAATTGCCTGACGTGATGCATAGACTAGACTGATACAGATTACTCGTGCGATGCTCGCACGTACTTTGTAATGTGTACACGAACAACATAGAACGTAACATTTTATTAAATTTTTGAATTGCAAAAGATAGTTTGATGATATATTTATATATTAGAATAATATCAAGTATGACCTGCAAGGCATGACATCGGAAACACCAAAAAGTACTTAAAATGGACCTAAAACTAAGAAATAAATTAATATCATTGTGTATATAATATTTTTACACAAATTCGCAGCAAGCAATCTTTTTTTCTTATTGGGGAACGTTTGGAATTAAAAAAATACCAAAATGATCCTTACTTACCTCAAAACCGCACAAACTAAGACAAACTGAGGAAGTTATTTGGTGGGTTTTTCGGCAAAAGCCTCTGTGGCTAAACGATATAAAAAATTCCAAGATGCAACTCATAATACACGGCTTATACACTGTAGACCTATAAGCCATAGTGAATCAAATATAAGTGTGTGATAATGGGTGTCCAGTTAAATCCATATGACTTAATATTATGTTTTATATATCATCATACGGAGAACTATCTTTGTAAAAGCTTTTATATGCTTGTAATGGTATACACCACTTTAAATATTCATTGTTTCTGTCGTATTTTGCCTAAGGAACTGGAAATATTAATGAATAATACCTACATTCTCCTTGAACTTTGAAGTCAGGAATTATGGTTGAATTGTCGGGAAATTTCTTTAAATTTTTAAAATATTTGTTTTACTTTCAGGAAATCTTCTTCAATTTCCGTAAATTTTTCATCAATTTTCAGTAAATCAGTCTCAATTTTCGGAGTATTTCCTTCACGTGCCCCTTGTCCCGTCCCCCATGTCCCGTTGCCCTGGCGACCCGTTCCCTGGCGTCCAGTCCCCGTGATGTCCCGTCCCCGTGGCGTCCCGTCCCCCTGGCGTCCAGTCCCCTGGCGTCCCATCTCCTGGCGTTCCATCTCCTGGCGTTCCGTCCCCTGGCCTCCCGTCCACCTAGCCTCCAGTCCCCTGGCCTCCCATCCCCGTGGCATCCCGACTCCCTTGCCTCCCGTCCCTATATACTCCCGTCCCCCTCTATCCTCCGTACCTGTCTATCCTCCCGTGCCACACTATCCTCCCGTCCTACTCCATCCTCCCGTCCTACTCCATCCTCCCGTCCCACTCTGTCCTCCGTCCCCTATCTTCCCGTCCTCTATCTTCCCGTACCCCTCTATCCTCCCGTATCCCTTCATCCTCCCGTCCCCCTTTATCCCCCGTCCTCCTCTATCCTCTCGTCCGCCTCTATCCTCCCGTCCCCCTCTATCCTCCAGTCCTTCTTTTATCCTCCAGTCCCCTTTATCCTTCCGATTCCCTCTACCATCCCACCACCCTCTATCCTCCCATCCCCCTCTATTCTCCCGTCCCCCTCTATCCTCCTGTACCTTCCGTCCCACTCTATCCTCCCGTACTTTCTCCTCCCGTCTCCCTCCTCCCGTCTCCCTATATCCTCCCGTGCCCCTCTATCCTCCCGTTATCCCTATTGTCCTGTCCCCTATCATCCCGTCCCCTATCATCCCGTCCTCCTCTACCATCCCGTCCTCCTCTATCCTCCGGTCCACCTCTATCCTTCCGTCTCCTATATACTCCCGTCCCCCTCTATCTTCCCGTCCCCCTCTATCCTTACGTCCTTCTTTATCTTCCCGTCCTGATCTATCCTCCCGTCCCCTTCTATCCTCCGTCCCCTCTATCCTCCCGTCCCCCTCTATCCTCCCGTTTTCCCCTATCCTCCCGCCCCTCTATTATCTTTCCCCTCTATTCTCCCGTCCCCTTCTATACTCCCGTCCTCCTCTATCTTCTCGTCCCCCCTCTATCCTTCCGTCCCCTCTATCCTCCAGTCCTTCTCTATCCTCCAGTCCCCTTTATCCTTCCGATTCCCTCTACCATCCCACCCCCTCTATCCTCCCGTCCTCCTCTATCCTCCCGTCCCCTATATCCTCGCGTCCCCCTCTATCCTCCCATTCCCATTTATCCTCCGTCCTCCTCTCTCGTCCCCTCTATCCTCCCGTCCTTCTCCGTTAACCTCTATCTTCCTGCCCCCTCTATCCTCCCATCCCCTCTATCCTCCATTCCCCTCTATCCTTCGTCCCCCTCTATCATTCGTTCCCCTCTATTCTCCCTTCTATCCTCCCGTCCTCCTCTATCCTTCCGTCCTCCTCTATCTTCCTGTCCCCCTCATCCCCTTCTATCCTCCATCCTCCCGTCCCCTCTATCATTCCGTCCTCCTCTATTCTCCGTTCCCCTCTATCCTCCCGTTCCCTTTTATCCTCCGTCCCCCTCTATCTTCCCGTTCTTGTCCTGGTCCCTTCGTCCTCCGGAGTCGGTTGCTGTTTTTCTCAAAATCCTTAGTCACTGTTGCTCATCTCTTTACTGTTTGGTCACTGATTAAAATACAAGAAAATTCGTGAAATGCAATCAAAATCGATAAAAGATTAATTTGACAATATTTTGAATTTTGGGGGAATTGGGGGGAGGAATTGCTCCACTGCCTCGCTCCCTTTAGCTATGCCAATGGTTATATGCTGTTATAAGGACCCATCAACATTAAGAACAGGAATGCGCGTTCAAACAGCTGCAGTGGGGGCCATGCTCCAATGGTGAGATGCCATGTGGGACATATAGTGGAATGACGCTAATTAAGCGATATTTTGATGTCTGATTCAATGAGACTGATGTCTTTAAGTAGCCTAGGTAAATATGAGACAGTGCCACTGTGGAAGTTATGCATCGTAGGCCTCGCTGTGTGAATAATTGCAGTCCATTTAATCCCCATACTCAATATAATCAACCTCAGGAATCCTAGGCCCATCAAAATTCATCCCCAAGTTTTGATCTATAATGAACATTTGCATTCTGAACACTTGAAGATTATCTTCTGACTGGATTTCTTCCGACTGGATTTCTTCCAAGGCCATACCATTGTTTTCAGTTTTATTCAGGTGAAGCATTCATTGTTTGAGTTTCTTTCATCCAAGACTAACGTTCCATCATTTTGAATTCATGGCTGCATGGCAGAAACGAACAGTTTAATTTTCTGATTCCAGAGACCACTTAATTTAAGTATCTTTGAGTCCAGAAAATTGATTGTTGGATTCTTTCATCGTATGAATTCATTGTTCATCACATTCCATTGGAAAGTTTAAACTATGTCTTAGTTTCAATTGTCTTGACAGACCTAAACTTAAACATCCCCACCCCTCAATTTCTGCTCTTTCACTATTCCAAATTGTAATCCCTTCTTCCTTAAGCAGTAACAAAACCACACACCAAACTTAATCCAAATCCAATCATCAGTTCTTGAGATATCTTGATGACAAACAAACAGAGGTAAAATCATAAGCTCCGTCCAACTTCGTTGGCGGAGGTACAAAATTTGTATTTCATTTTTAAGCTTAACATCACTATATGGGATCTGAGTTTAAGTGATGATTAACTCGAGAGCCAGATTCTCGCCCGGTTTTTGCAGCATTTATTATATCCTAAGCGTTTTTTTTTTTGTGTGGATATTTTGCGTGTTGCAATGTTTGCCTTAAACAGATCGATATGTTGATGCAATAAACAGTTCATATTGTTGGGTAGTATTAACAAATTTTGCATTCCAAAATTCGCTAAAAATGTTTCAAATACTCGGATTTTGCTCGGCGCGATCCAATTGAATTTAGCATATATAATAACATTGGTTTGGGAAGTACCAACGAAAATCCCGGTTGAAAGAAATTTGTTTACATTTGCTGTAATGCTAATCGAGCTTGATATCCCATTTGAGATTTCTTCCAATGTGTAATCAAATTGGGGGTATAGCACTTGTATTTGATAGCTCGTGTGGGCTATTACTTGGGTTTAAAAACTATGAAAAGCACAAGAATGGCTGAAATAGCCTGAATATATTTAAACCATATAGCACAATTGAGTATAAAATGACCAAAGTATAAATAACTCACTGATGAAAAACACCTTTAAATCCCACACATGGCCTAGCACAAAACACACAACTCACAAGAAGTTTGTTTTGTTTTCGTGCAGATAGAAGACTGCATGTCCAGTAATAAGTGATTCATAAAATCACTGTTACCTTAAAGGGTTAGTTCAGGTGTCAAGTAAGTCAATCTTATGTTAAAGAGGACTTGTTTTAGTTATAATGACTGTCATTTGAAAGTGTATTTCTGGGATGCTATTATTGATTAATTGCGATAATTTGGTCCTGGCTCCCCAATCTTTGAACCCATAGGTACAATTTGCCTACCAAAAATTGAATAGCAAAGTATACTATTTTGACTGGCAAACTGCTTTGCTAAACTGGGTAAAATTTTCCCAGGGTAGGGGGAATTCCTTCCATGATCTAGGGCAGGCATTCTTTGAGGAAATTTATCATTCATTTTAAGGAAGTTTTTAAAGGAACACAGTAACTGTTTTACTTGTTCAAAAACTGACATTGTCATACCGTCATTATTTTTTAGGCCAGGCCTAAAAATAATTGTTTGCCCTCCTCCACCACCCATAACTTGCCAAAAAATAGGGCAGCGTTTAAATTGTCAAAAATCCCTATGCTTCGTAATAATCCCTCTAAAATGGCATGGCAACCACTTCTGCCTGTTGCTGTTACTGCAGAGAAAATGAAGCCCACTGACCACAAGTGCTTGTAATGTAATACCAAGTTGTCCTGACTGTTTGTACCGAGTGTGTCAGGGAAGGAAAAGAAAATTCCAAATGACACAAAAAGCGTAAGTGGGATATACTGTAACAACTGAGCAAATTGAAAGGAATTAACAATCTGAAAATGAAGTGAAATGTTTTAATTATGTTTTATATAAAGTGTTCTTAATACTTGAAACCCTGGGTAAGCCAGCCTTGATCATTTTCACTTTAAGTTTTTTTAGGCATATGCCAAGGAAAGCACACGTAAGTCACAATGACTTGTTTTCAATGTGTACTCGATGAATTTGCCAGGATGGAAAGTGGATGAACACCGGGTAAATACCTGCTCTTTTCGAGAAGTGTTCAGAGAACTACGCAGGAGGTGAAACTCCTACCATCGGGACCGATGGCTTTGTCTCCTCCTAAGGATGGTGAGTGCCACCCAACCTTTAGCCACTTTTCGCAAAGGATGGGTGGGGAAGATGGTGTGATGCAGAAGACAAACCTCTGCCCTTGATATCAGCGCATATCGTTCTGCATATCTGTGGAAAAATCGCTGGTTAAATCACTATTGGACTTGAACCTGGGACCTCCAGCATATGTCGTACGCTCAGCCGACTGAGCTACCTGCAAGCATCAAAAACAAAAAGTGCAAACAAACAAGTTTGTTTTAGTCCTACTCCTCCTATAGAGGGATTTCATCACATGACTAACTCATCTGCAAGCCATATTGCAGGGCACCGGCATCGTTGTGTTTCACCCATCTTCACACAGCCCAGTTACATTACGCGTACAACAAACATACTACATGCTAACCTACCAGTACCAGTTCGGCGACTTTTACTAATTACAATTTTTGTTTGCTTCCAATTTTACTTCATATTTTCCTTATGTTTGATATATTCACCGGGCATTCGAAGAGTAACTTTTACGTGAACGCCATCTGATTGTTCGTTATACTCAGACAAAGCTTACATACCTGATATGAATTGCTCGCTGCAAATCCTAGTGTGAACCGTAGGTTGAAAGCCGTCGCGTCGTACAGCAGAAACCCACTTTGAATGTCGATCAGGATCAGATGGAAATCGAGAAAACCTCTTTTATTCCTCGGCACACGTCTATTAGTGCAACCAATGGCACAGCAAGATTGCGGCATAATTATCTTACAAAAATAATCTTAGATAACCACATGCAAACGTATGTAAGTCTAATTAAGTGTACAGCAGACGACAGTGTAGTTTCCTGACAAAATGGCAATGTAAACAAAGTCATGTGACCTCATGAAGTCAGCTGAAACACCCTTATAGAATGTATGGTATGACTTTGGAACTGTTCTTGCTGCTCTCTCATCTTGGTGAACTCTTTCTCAACACAAAATTGAACCATATTTGCAATTCAATCAGGAGGTTAGTGCAAAGGTTAAAGGTCAATGGACAGGAAGCAATTTCTATACTGATTGAAGGCGCTTTAAAACCTTAGCAGATCAGTTTTTGAATTTTGGAGGTTGAAGAAATTTCAATATATACTAAAGTTGTGATGTATGACTGCGGAGATGGAATTAATCATAAAATTTCCCACGGGTTCTAAAATCTTCCCACAAAAATCGCTACAGAATTAATATTAATGTAGTGAATACATCTTTTATATACTTTCCTCATTAGCAATTTAATGTACTTTTTATCACACAATTACATCGGAGACAATTTTAGAGCACATATTTACCACATATACTAGCTGTCAGTCACTGATGACAACAGCCATTCCTGCTTGGAGTTCATTGGGTAAACGCTCTTCATCAGAATTTACTACACATATTAAAAGTATTATACTTAGCAATTAAAAACAAAGGAGAACAGGATAGTCGCCAGTCGTACATAACAAATTAGCATACAAGTTTTGCATATTTGTCAACTTTGAAGCAACTTGAGTAAAATCGTGTTATTTTCATGATTTTAAATCAATTTAAGTGTTTCGTCTACACAGGAGTTGAAATTGATTATAAATTTTCCACGGTTCTGAATAAAGGTGTCAAAAATTTTGCCATGAAAAATTGTGACAAAAATGATATTAATAGAGTAAATATATCTTTATATGCTTCCCTCTTTTACAATTTAATGTACTATTCATCACACAAATGAATGGGGAACAGTTTTAAGGGCACATATTTACCACATATACTGTTGTTTTACTCAAGAAAACCTTTTAAAATAATATGATTTTAATTGGGAAAAAACAATTCTTCCCACCAATTCCTGTTTTTTCCCCTCTCAATTCTACCTGTACATATCCATAGACCTTAAAGACTTGGAAACTATACAAGTTACAGATAAAATATGGTGTACCGAAGCTGTAGTCCATCAAAACAATGTAATGTCTTGTTTCCTATTCTTCTTCAGACCTCACGGAATTCCACAGCCAACAATGAGTCATTGTCCTACAAAAGTTCATTTAACTTCATTGCACATTTTTCTCAACTGTTCACCATTCACGGAATCCTCACGAATCAAAAACACCTGCAAAAGTAATGAGAAAAAGAAGCTGAAGAAGAAATTCAATAAACGGCTTAGAAATAGGGGCGGAAAATATAGCGGACTATGGTACCAATGGTCCCAAAAAGGAAAAGAGAAACAAAAGAGGGGGGAAAAGGGAAAATGAACAGAAATGGGGAAAAAGAAATGAGAAAGTTAAAAATACAACTTTTTCAGTTTTTTTATTGTTTTCATAGTATACTCGCAGAAAGTATTTTTCTAACACTTTCTATGGTCCTTGTTTAGAAGAGGGCCTACACTCACTGTACATGTCCTTTCTCAAGAATTTGAACGTACTTTGCGCAAGAAATGTTTCATTCTATAATTGGAGCAGTTCCAGAGAATTCCAGGATCTCATGACACAATCTTCTAGAATTGGAACATTACAAGATTACAATACTTCTAAATATAACATTAATGACATCATTGAGGACTATGTCCATTTCTAAAAATAGAACTTGAGAATTATCTATATAAGCAGCTGTTTTTACGACAATCGGCGAGGTTTCACAAATTTACAATTGTGTCTGTGCTCTTACATCGAGGATTAACTGCCTTCAGTGTGTGGATTATCATTGTCAACTTGAATAATCGTTGACTTCTGCTTGACAATTGAATATAAATCAGATGTCTCTCTTGTCTTACACTGTCGGATAAAATTATATCATTTAACTGTTAAAGTGAATCTAAAGCTACAGCTAAAAAAGTTTACTAATCAGCTCATATTCATATTCTACGGACTTAAAACTTTGAAAGAAATCACCGCATCAAAGATGTTACAGGATTCTTTGCGGAATTGGATATTGGATCATATATATTGCAATAATTAAAGGTCAACCGTTGCCCAGAGAGAGACTAGACAGATAGCTTATCATCTTCACTATCTTTTATTTTATTTATTTATTCATTTCCAGAATAAATCATGTACAATTTATAAACAGAAAAAAAAACTTTAATACAATAATATACAATACAGAACAAGAAACGTAAGGAAAGAATGTAGAAAATGAGACAATAAAACGATTAAAGATATAAAAATGAATACAAAATGATAAGTTAAAAAGGATTATAATAAGGGCTCTAAAATACCAAGATGGTTTTATATACAAATAAATTTTGAAAAACTTGTTGTTCTAAAACTTGGGATGGTGGCTGGGTTTCTCAGATTATAATTTCTTTTATTGCACATGGATGCTATTTCTAAATTTTCAGGATGGTCTTTCGTTGAAATTATGTTTTGGGCAAGTCTGCCAAATTCTTTCTTTGCTTCATCGTTGACTCTATTTATAAATCACGGTCTAAACAGAATACATTGGCACAATATCCCAAGAAACTTTTAATTCTATTTGTATCTTTTACTTTCAAAAAAATGGTACCAAACTGGGACTGCATAAATGATATGAGGCAAGATGGAGGCTGTAAATATCTTAATCCTAGTTTCAGAAGAAAAATAAGAAATGATATAGGTTAATGTAGAGACAATATAATACAGTTTGGACAACATCTTTGAAATATGGTTAGAAAACGATAACTTATCATCGATGCAGATTCCCAGATAGTTTGTACAGGACGTACGTTCGACACAATCACCACAAATAATAAGCGTCAGTGTCAGCTTAGGATATTTAAATAAGTTTCCATTTTAATGTTAAATATTTGTGAAGTTTGGAACATAACAAATTTGAATTTCAAAGCCTCGGATCTTGATTTTATCATTTGTCATTCTGTTACTTTTATATTTTCTGTCTGTAACATAACAAATTAAGAAGTTCCTATCAATTAAACATTGCTGTGACATGGAAACTACATTTTTATGATATTTCCCACGGTTGTAATTTCAGCACTTGGCAGAATTCATACCTCTGCCCCTTGTCAATGCCAACATGCCATATATATTCTAAAGTTCATTCCCCATACTCAATACAACATACGCCCATCCCGTTTTATTCCTAAGGAATTTCTTTCTCACTTTTGATCTGTAATGCCCACTTCAGGATCATCTACCATCTGATTAATTTCTTCCAAAGTCAAATCACTGTTTTCAGTTTTATTCAGGCTAAGCCTTCATTGTTTGAGTTCCTTTCAGGCAAGATTCACATTTTATCCTTTTCCTTTCATTGCAGAAACCAATTGTTTTGATTTTCATTAATACCAGAAACAAACTTGAGCAAAGAAAACTGATTGCTTAAATTTCCTTTCATGGCATGACTTCATTGTTCAGCATATTCCATCTGACCCTAAAATATCCCCGCCCCTATATTTCTTCCCACCCCCCCCCACCATTTCAATATGTCCCAAACTCTAATCACTTTTTCCTTAAGCAGTAACAATACCACACAGCAAATTTATTTAAAATCCAATCATCAGTTCTTGAGATATGTTGACAAACAGACAGACAAAAAACATTCGCTCCGCCCAACTTCATTGGTGGAGGTAACAAACAAACAGAGCGAAATAAAACATCTGTCCAACTCTGTTGGCGGAGGTACCAAATATACCTCCAGTCCCATGTGTTCAACAAGCGGTTCCCGAGAATGAGGAAAATCAGACAAAACAGCATGCAACAGTCCTTTCCAAATTTAAGGGTTGCTTGCAGCCTGCCAGTTACCTTTTATACAAGTTAAATGAACGCAAGATGCCTTAAACATAAAAATAGGCAAATATAAATAATACTGTAGGTACCCATGAAGAACAATAATTTTCTATGCATAGCTTTGTATTTCAATGGCCAATCAAACAGCAATAAATAATTTGATAAATATTTGAAGAAATGATGCCATGACTGATATTTCATGAAATTATTTGTTCATGCATTTTCCATTCATGAATAATTTTTTGCTTTATACAAATCATAACAGTGATCCAAATAACATTTTGCTCTAAACAGTGATTTTGGAAGATTTTCAAAATATAATGATTTCAATATTAAATTCAATAGTTTTAGCTTCAACATCACTTAATTATCTGCTAAAATTGATGAAATTGGCAAGAAAATTATCAAATTTTACCATTTTAAACAGTTTTTGATTCCAGGCACGAATATGCAAATTTGTATTGTAATTTGTGATGTATGCATAGGCAACTTTGTTATTTTCCGACGTAAATCCCTTATCTTTTAACAGTCTACCACAATTCTTTGACATTCTTTACCCACTATCTCCACCCCCCCCCTCCCTTCCCCACAAGAAAAAAATCAAATTCAAGCACAAATATAATTGTAACTGTAACTCAACTTAAAGAGAAAAATAATTGTCTAAATATAGACAAAATGAAGAAGACACATACCTTCTAGAAATGCAAAAGAATCTCTGGCTTCCACCGAACTTTCTGTTAAAATAGAAAATTAGGAACAAAAGCAATATACAGCATGTACAACATGACAACCTTAACCCTAGTACTCTACCATGCGGCGATATAATCACTGTTTTGGGTGCCCCATCTTTGACCCCGCCTCCCAAGCGTGCTTTAAAAAAAAGTGCTGGTAGAGTAAGGGTTAATCTCGAAAATATATGCAGCATGATCCAGGTGGGCTGGGTCACTGAAGTGAAATGAGCCTGACTGCTGCTAGGAAGACAGAGGATCCTTCAATAATCAGCCTGTGCCTAATTCCTTACTCACTACGCAGCGATATTATAACTGTTCTGGGTGCCCCATCTTTGACCCCGCCTCCCAACCGCGTTTAAAAAAAATGCTGGTAGAGTAAGGGTTAATCAACCCATGACAAGTGTGCAAACTCAAAAATATATGCAGCATGATCCCGGTGGGCGGTCCACCGGGTCACTGTAGCGGAACGAGCCAGACTCTGCTGCTCGGAAGACAGAGGACTCTTCAATAATCAGCCTGTGCTTAGCCCTTACTCTACCATGCAGCGATATTATCTCTGTTTTGGGTGCCCCATCTTTGACCCCGCCTCCCAAACGCGTTTTCAAAAAAGTCCTGGTAGAGTAAGGGTTAATACACTATACAGGTATATGGACAGGCAACACTAGCTAAATTGAATAATAGTGAAGTACATTCTTAAATTATCATTTTTTTTTTTATATTCTTGGACGAAAACTTCATTTTCAACACAAAAATTGAACAAGAATATTATCATTTACAATTAATTAAAGCAAATTGATAAAATCATTCAAAATTTCCAGTTACTTTAATAACGGAATGAAGTTGTATTTCACATCTAGCAATTTAATAGGATAGCAATTTGCTAGGATTTTACTAGGATAGCAATTTGTTAGGATTTTACTAGGACAGCAATTTGTTAGGATTTTACTAGGATAGCAATTTGCTAGGATTTTACTAGGATAGCAATTTGCTAGGATTTTACTAGGATAGCAATTTGTTAGGATTTTACTAGGATAGCAATTTGTTAGGATTTTACTAGGATAGCAATTTGCTAGGATTTTACTAGGATAGCAATTTGTTAGGATTTTACTAGGATAGCAATTTGCTAGGATTTTACTAGGATAGCAATTTGCTAGAATTTTACTAGGATAGCAATTTGTTAGGATTTTACTAGGACAGCAATTTGTTAGGGATAGCATTTTACTAGGATAGCAATTTGCTAGGATTTACTAGGATAGCAATTTGCTAGGATTTTACTAGGATAGCAATTTGTTAGGGATTTTACTAGGATAGCAATTTGTTAGGATTTTACTAGGATAGCAATTTGCTAGGGATTTTACTAGGATAGCAATTTGTTAGGATTTTACTAGGATAGCAATTTGTTAGGATTTTACTAGGATAGCAATTTGTTAGATTTTACTAGGATAGCAATTTGTTAGGATTTTACTAGGATAGCAATTTGTTAGGATTTTACTAGGATAGCAATTTGCTAGGATTTTACTAGGATAGCAATTTGTTAGGATTTTACTAGGATAGCAATTTGTTAGGATTTTACTAGGATAGCAATTTGTTAGGATTTTACTAGGATAGCAATTTGCTAGGATTTTACTAGGATAGCAATTTGCTAGGATTTTACTAAGATAGCAATTTGCTAGGATTTTACTAAGATAGCAATTTGCTAGGATTTTACTAGGATATTTCCTAGAAAAGGGAGGGCATATTTTTTTCTTTACGTCAACGGAATTTAAAATAACACCGGTCTAACATTTTAAACTCGTGTCGCTGAAAAATTGTTTATGAATTAATTAGAAAAAGTTGTTGTTGATTTTGAACAATCACAATAACATCAATGATTATCAATGCTATCATGTGCACATGTGCTTAAATATTTTAGAGACTCCAGAATAATACCCTATCTGATTTAAGCCGAAAGCTCCTTTAATATATCATATTAAAGACGGTTTTCTTAAGAATCTATAATTCTTCGTTAACTATGTCACTAAAACAGTGTGAAAAATCAAAATCATGACACTCTCTAAGAACTATTGGGAATCTATACAAACCAATATCTGTTTTCTTCACTGTTTTCTTTTTGTTCCTTGCTGTGTATTCATACGCTTCTTTAGTAAAGAGCTCAAGGAAAAGTTCCTATAAAAATGATATTAATATCAATCAATCATACAACTCACAAATACATTACTAATAACAACAAAGACAATTTTAGTGAAAAATTGAATTAATTTATGGGGAAAAGTATGGGGGATGTAATTGAAAATTTCCCTCCCCAGCTACAGTGAGAAATAGAACTTGAAAAAAATCATGTCCCCAAAACTTATTAACAATTGTTTTCAATATATCAATATTACGTTATAGGCCACCCTCATAATTGCAAGATAATTTTGTTAGTAATCCATTCCCTGCAAAAAATATTCAGAAACTCCTCCTTAGGGGCAAAATCGGGAACAATTTGAAGCTATTTCAAGGCCATGCTAGACTTGAAATCAGGCTTGGAAAAACCACTCGCCTGCAAAAACTAATTGTGGCGAGTAGAAATATCATAATATATGTATACTGTGGTACTCGCCACACTTAATTAAGCCTCGCAAAGTTTGCGAGATACTTTTTTTGCATTTTTTAAACTCTGAAACGGATGTTTGCAGCCTCTATCAAATCTAATGACATAACTAATTAATAAATGACCAAATAACAGGACTTTTGAAAGTGTATAGTTTCATCACAAATATCATATATCAATGTCACAGATCTCTCTCTCTAGGTGCCGAGTCTGGAACAGACATTAGGGATCATGGCCCTCCAGTCACTTCTTTTCAGAGCTAAATGCATCACGCTATTACTCTTATTCTGTGTTTGGAGCGTCATGATTATACTTGGGAAAATACAGCAGTGGTTTGCCTTCTGCCGGTTTGCATACTTTACTCTGATGGCCTTTGATGAATCAACATCTTCCTGAAAGGCAGCAAGTATTCGTGGATGGCCGTTGACTCATAAGGAGTTCATCCGCCCTTTGACAGGTTTTGTTTTTGGTCTTGCTGGGGATCCACTACCCTCCTCATCCAGCAAGCTGAATGGGGGAGCTGGTTTGGTCGCCGACCACTCGACCAGTTACAGATATCATATGCAAATAGTTTGATTTAACTTGATTTTACTAATAAAAAAACGACTGAAACTTCATTTCTAACACACATGGGAGTTTGCAAAAATATCTCGAATTTTCCCCGAATTTGCATCTAAGGAGGAATGTTTCTGATTATTTTTTGCAGGAAATGGATTGCTAAGTAATACAATTCCAATACAATTTATCTTTAATACAATTTGTAAGAGTTTCATGACCAGGAATGCAAGAGTTTTTTATATAGCCTCAAAATTCAGCAAAATTGGAGGTCTTTCCTATGCAGTGTAATTAACACTAATGGCCTCTATAGTTGGAATTATGAGGGTGGCCTATAGAGATGTTCAACTTCACGGACATCTGATTAGAGATGTTGTGAAACACTGGTTTGGGCATCAAACCACAACACTGATTGATTGATTGTGCTGAAGCTTGTACCATTATTGATCCAAGAGTCCTCTGACCGGGGTTGGGTATCCATTTTATCTCAAATGTTGTGTTTTTAGACATCTTGCGTTTTTGTTGTTGTTAGGCCCAACCACACAGAGTCATATACATGCCTCCAATGATAATCGGTTTGCCGATCATATCGGGCTAATTATGGCTGATCAGCAGCATAATCATAATCAGTTAAAATGCCCATGGATTGCCAATCCGACTAATGCAATTTTTGTTTTTATTATTGATTATCTTTTAAATGTTTATTTCTTTTTCAAACATTAAAACATGAAAAGCTGAAAAATAAAAAAGCAGGAAAATATGTTGATGACGAAAAATGTATTTTTTCTTCTACTTTTCAGAGTCCTTATCATTATTTTATACCTCCATGTTGATTTAATAATTGATCTATGATCACTGCCCACAGCATGTTTATCACGATTAGTACTATCATAATAAGTAATCGGATCGGGCCGATTATGATAAAATATGATCGGTAATCGGCAGAACCCATTACAGTGTAATCGTTGGAATACTACTTGTGTCAACATATACTAATGATAAATGTACATAGCCACAGGTCGACATTGACCTGGGATAAGAGGGCATTTTCGTAAAATAAAAAATAATTTTTCATGAAAATCCTATCCTGATGAAAATCTAAATGAATGTCTGCTTAACAAATTTTACTTCCTATAAATCCACACAAAAATGACTACGATTACAGTAAATTTCCCCCCAAAACAAAGCGTGTTATCACAAATCTACATCAAGTTCTCATTGAAGTTTTCGTAACTGACGTAACACAATTTGTCAAAACACGTCAACTACGTAATGTGGCAATAGCCAATCAGGAACCAGGAAAGACAATACAGTTTTTACGGTAACTTTGAATGACATTTGCTGTCGAATAATTTCTATCGTAGGAGACTTTCGTTTTGTTTAGTCCTTCTTCAATTTTAAAATGGCAGTCCCTTTATTGAACAAATTGCTTACAGATTGTCATAGGTTTTTGGCTACAAATTTTCATTTTAAAGTAAAATCGAGTTAAAAGTAGGTCTATGTATTATTTAAGATGAATCATTACATTATCAAAATAATGCATGTTTTTCCAAAATTAAAAAGTGAACGCTTTTCTCGTTTAAAACCTCTAGCTGTGGACGGCGTAAATATCAACAAAGTATTGATAAACACTAAGAGATTATCTTTTGTGTCAACACCATCAAAGCTAGAAGAATCTTGACTTAGCCACTATAGTCATTAGTCATATACCCACAATATACTTTTTGACATACTAATGGTGTGTATAGTGGTTTATTAAATTTTCCATACATGAATGTGAGGTGTGATAAATGTTAGGCTACCAAACTTAGGCCCACTATTGATGGTGCAAATTTCGCTAAAAATCTTACCGAATTATGTACCATTCTTGCATAATTCTTACTTGTAGTTTTTAATGTTGTTATAGTACTCAAAAAGATCAAATTACAGTATCGATGCGAGCAGTTTGACACCAGCAAGTTTTTTTTTGCGCTTTACCATCGCTTTACTGGCATCTTACCGGTGCTTTACTACCAACACTTTACCAGCACCTTACTGGCTCTTTGTTGGCGCTTTATTAGCGCTATGTAAGAGCTTTACCAGAGCTTTGGTAAGTGCTTTACCAGTGCTTTACCAGTGCTTTGGTAGGCGCTTTACCAGCACTTTGTAGGCACTTTACCAGTGCTTTGTAGGCGAGTTTGGAAGGACAAAATTGGGAGCTTTTTTGGTCACTTTTGTAAGCAATAGCCACTGCAATATAATTGAGCTTGAGCAGTTTAAACAAAGTATGGTAAAAACCAAATTAGCATACGGCCATTATAAACGGCCTAAAATTTAGTGATATTCTTAATTCATTTCTTGATTGCTCTCAATAATCCACGGAATATTTTGAAAGCAAGTTAAAAGGTTAGCAAAACGTTTTTACCAGCCTCAATAAACTCGATTTCTTAAACGAGACGAAAAAAGCTGTGCACTGCTAATTGCAGCAATCAGCAACTTGTTAGAGCTTCAAAATTAGAAGAAAATATGTGCAAAGTGCACTTAAAAAAGTTGGTTTGGTTTGTTGTTTAACCGCACGGCAACAGTCGGAGTCAATTGTGCCAAGAGGGTGTTAAAAACTAAGGTGTTTGAGTTAGGATAGAGGAAAAAGAGGAGGGATAGAGGGAAGGGAGAAGGGAAGGTGAATAAGGGAAAGAAAATAAGTTAAGGTAATAAAAGGAAGATGAGGAAGCTAAGGCAGAGAAGGGAAGGAAGGGAGGTTTAGATCAGGTGGAATAGATTGCTGTTGAAGAGAAAGGTGATGAAGTTGAAGGTAGGATTATTCTTGAAAAGATCAGAAATTGAGATGGAGGGGGGAAGGTGTGATCTGGAGTTCAGGTAAATGAGACAGGTTAAGAGGATATGCTTGATCAAGAGATTGATGTTGCATGTAGGGAGAGAGGAGTAGGGGAGCCAGAAGTAGGTGAGAGTTGGTGAGAGAGGTGTGGCCAAGGCAGATGCGGGTGATAACAATGTCCTCCCTGCGCTTGCTACTATGCAGGGGGACGTTGGTCCCGACTTTGGGTTTGATGGTGTGAAGTTTGTACAGAGCGTTGTTGGCAGCTCTGTGGGCTCTCTCTTGTTGCCGGGAATACCGAAGTGGCTGGAGATCCAGATTATTATTTTTTTTCCCCCAAGGAGGAAAGAGAGTGAAATTTATTGAGGATTTGTAGGATGAACGGATTGGACCAGACCATGTTGAGGATGTCAGTGAGGACGGATTTAGAGTCAGAGAAGATGGCAAAGAGGGGCAGAAGAAGAGTTCAACAAAGTTTAAGTCAAGGAGGACGGCCTTTGCTTCAGCAGAGTAGATTGGGCAACCTTGAGCAGAGGGTGAGGTCAGGACAGGCGGCGGCGGCTGCAGAGGAGCCTTCCCGTGTGGAGTCATTGGTGAAGAGGAAAGAGAAGTCATGGAAATGTCTACTGAGTTGGCAGTATTTGGAGCGAAAGAAGGCTGGGTTGTAGAGAGCATTCGTGTAGGAAAGGCCAAGGAAAACCTTGGGGGATAGATAACCCAGGTGGGCGTGGGAAGGATAGTGAAAATGTTGAAGTTGGCTTTGGTGAAGTGAGAGTGCATCTGGATCCCGAAAGGTGGGGAGATGTGTTTGTTGAGGTTGAAGAGGTTGGTAAAGGAGGGAGAGCGAATGGATAGAAGCAAGGGTTCCGCCGATCACTACGGATATGAAGAACGAAGGAAAGGCCGGTCCTAGTGCACCTGAGGTTAAAGGGGAGCTCATTGACCTCTAGGTGGAGACTGGTGATAGGGGTAGTATGTGTGGCACCTTAACAGAGCCTTAGGGCAGTGTTTTCAGTAACCTTGAGGTGCCTCAAGTAAAGTTTGCGGGCGGAGGCATAAATAAAGCTGCCATAGTTCAGCTTGAGCCTGAGGAGAGAGTGGTATAAGGTGAGCTGGGTGAGACGATTGGGTCGCCAGTCGGTGCTGGAGAGAACTATGAGGAGATTGAGGCTTTTGTGACACTTAATTTTGAGGGTCTTGATGTGGGGGAGATAGGAGAGCTTAGAATCGAGAGTGATTCCGGGGAAGCGAGACCTGTCTTTGCTGGGAATAATGGAATCTTTGAGATGGAGGCTGGGGCAAAGAAAGAAGGAGCTGCTGTTGTTGAAGTGGATGAAAACAGTTTTGTCTTTTAAGAAGTTGAAGCTGTAGGAGTCGCTCCAGTGAGCTAAGTTGTCCAAGCATTGTTGGAGGTTATTTTGGAGAGTTTGGAAGCATGGGGAGGATGGGAAGATAGCAAAATTTTCGAAATAGAGGGAGCAATTGATGTTGGGGGGAGGGCCTTGGTGATGCTGTTGATTTTGAGGATGAAGAGAGTGGGGGAGAGGATACTGCCTTGGGGGTTAAAAAAGTCAGACTGAAAAAAAAAAACTTCAAAGAACTACATATAAGAATTAAAGCAAGGAAGGTACATATGGTGAGATAGCAAGCCTGGAAGTTGGGAGCGAATTTCGCCCCATTGACCATACGTGTGCCTAAGTTTGGTAGCCCAATGTTCTAGATACCTTCACTTTTATGTATGGAAAGTATAATAACCCACTGTACACGCCACCAGTGTGTCTGAAAGTGTATTGTGGGATATGACTAATTCATAGCTAGGTAGGCCTAGGCCTAAATACTAAGGAGTTTTTGAACTCGGGTGTTTGGTAATATTTATGGAAAAAAAATAGGCGGCCTTCTCTATTGGCATAACCTTCATACCGCAGATCAGTAAACGACAACAATCATACAACATCAGTATACAGAAACGGGTTAAAGTGAAAGTAATTACGGCCAAAGGATGGTAAATGTAACATAACTCAATTTTCGTGAAACTAGTTATCTAAGTTAATGCGTATATTACTAGCTTAAGTACTCACGGTTGCTTTTGATATCACATAAACTGCTTCATGGTTAGCTAATGTAATATCCGGGTCTGTTTTCATAATTTTTCTCACCCTTGATAACGGAAACTTTGAAGTTCGTTCAATTTTATGGCCATTTGAACCATTAGTTTGGGTGGTTTCTTCCGGAATTTCGCGCGTTTCACTATCCATTTTCGAGTTGGTTTTGTGCGGGAAGGTAGTAACCAAACGTTATATTCCTCTTCTGTTTTCCATGAATGTCTGCCAGTGCATTTATTTTGATTTATATTATTTGGTACTTAGCACAGAAACATAAAATACATACAAAAATATGATGAAGGGCATAAGTACATAAGAGATAATGGAAAGTAAAGGCAAAACTATAAAAAAGATACAAGAATATAGGTAAAACCCAGTGGGAAAACAGGTGGGCCTAGAGCAAAAACGGGGGCAAACTTACGTTTACTGATGGCAAATCACGAATGCAATTTTCTGCTATCAAAATTCCGAGAAACGTAGGGGTTCCGGGGCTAAACCCACTGGGTTCCTACCCCGTCCCTACTATGGCTCGTTCATACTATAGATTTCACACAAATTCCAGCAATCTTTTCTACCAAAATCACGAGAATCACAGAGCTTCCGAGAATTTCGCCCCTAGATTTGCCACAAAATTTTAAGCAATTTTCTGGTATCAAAATCACGAGAAACGTAGAGCTTCCGGGGCGTCGCCCTGGCTCCTACCAGGGCTTCACCGCTAGATTTGACACAATTTTGGGCAATTGTTTGGCTAAGAAAATCAGAGGGCTTTCGACGCCTTGGATTTTAGCCTAAGCAATGTTCTGTTATCAAAACCATGAGAAACGCAGGACCTATAACAAAGCTTCAACCTTGGAGTTGTTCAGCAGTTTTCTGCTCTCAAAATCGCGAGAAATACAAGGCTTCGCCCCTAATGTACATGCAATGCCTTATAGATTTAAGACAATTTCCTGCTACTAAAATTAGGAAAAATACAAGGCTAATTTGGAGACCCTGGATTTGACACAGTATTAAGCAATCAAAATCACATAAAACACAGGGCTTCGCCCCCTACCAGGCTTCGCTTCCAGATTTGAAACACTTATTTTAAGCAACTTTTCAAACGGTGCTATCTAAACGTTACATAACATACCAATTTAGATGTGCCAAACGTTTTACTTTTATGATCATTTTTTTCACCATCAATTTGATCACTACACAACAAACACAACAAAAATGAAATGAGTCACAAATATGTGGGAGTCATGATGTTAGGGCAGAAAATCTGTGTGCGAGCTGGATACTAATTATGCGAGGAGCTTGGAAATGCAAGTTTAGAGTGAACAGTGATGTAGCAAAGTGGGATTGCCCAGCCTCCCTTAAATTCACTGATATACGGCTACACCACTGCATGTTCAGATGTTCAAGAGGAGAACAATGATGTGGGGTACACCACTGTATATTCAAGAGGGGAACAATGGTATACCATTGCATATTCAAGAGGGGAACAATGGTATACCATTGCATATTCAAGAGGGGAACAATGGTATACCACTGCATATTCAAGAGGGGAACAATGGTATACCACTGCATATTCAAGAGGGGAACAATGGTATACCACTGCATGTTCAAGAAAGGAACAATGATGTGGGGTACACCACTGCATGTTCAAGAGGGGAATGGTATACCACTGCCACGTATAATGGAAAACAATGATGTGGGGTACACCACTGCATGTTCAAGCTAAAGGGGAACTATGATTTGGGGTACACCACTGCATGTTCAAGAAGGGAACAATGATATGGGGGCACACTACTGCAAGTTCAAGAGGGAAGAATAATGTGGGGGTATACCACTGCATGTTCAAGAAGGAAAGAAGGAAATGTGGGCAGGGGCTGAGCCAGATTAAAATTTCAGGGGGCCAAACCAAACCACAAATGATTTTTGATAACATATTTTTGTAGGTAGTTTTGTCATCATTAATGGAACATAAATGGGGTGAGGAGAGGTAAATTCATTACCATGATATTGACAAAAATTGACAGAAAATGTTGTAAAATTGAAGGAAAATTTGCTCAAATTGAAGGAAAATTTTGTCAACATTTAAGGAAAATTTTGTCAACATTCAAGGAAACTTTGCTAAAATTGGAAGCAAAATTTGCAAAAATTGGCAGTAAAGTTTGCTAAAATTCATTGGAAATTTTGGTTAAATTGAAGAAAAATCTACTATTAAAACATTCAAAGAAACTTAAAATTGCCCAAAAATGAAGACAATTTCCCAAATATGACAGGAAAATTTCCCGAAAAGTTAAAGGGGAGTAGGTAAAATCATTGGAAAAAGTTTGATGAAATTGAAAGACAAACTTCGCGAAAAATGCAGAAACTAGCATAAAAATTGATTACAAAAATGCCCCCCCTCCCCCCCAAAAAAAATCCCCAAAGTTGAAGGAATTTTTCAAAGAGTAAAGGAGATTAGAAAATTTTTGCTAAAATTGAGAACTTCCCAAAAAATTAGGAATTTTTCCTGAAAATCGAGAAAAACAATTCTAAAAGAAAAGGAAATTTCCCAAAAATTGGAGAAATTTCCTGAAAATGTCCCAAAATAAAGACAATTTCCCGAAAAAGAAGACAATTTCCCAAAAATGAAGGAAATTTCCTGAAAAGTGAAGGAGATTTGGTAAAATAAATATATATATATATGTGTGTGTGTGTATATATGTATATATATGTGTATAAATATGTGTATATATATATATATATATATATATATACATACATACATACATATATGTATATATATATATATATAAATATATGTGTGTATATATATATATGTATATGTGTGTATAAATATGTGTATATATATGTGTATATATATGTGTATAAATATGTGTATATATATACATACATACATACATACATATATATATATATATGTATATATGTATATATATATATATAAATATATATGTATACATATATATATATATATATATATATATATATATATATATATATATATATATATATATATATATATATATATATAATAGATATTTGGAAAATTTCTAGTAAGAAATTTAAACTCTCAGGCGAGCAAAACCTAGAAAATTTCCAGTTGTAAGTGGAAAAATTGCACTGGTAAATTAAGTTTAAAGCTACTGCTAATCAGGAAATCCCCTTTAATTTCCAGGGATTTTCCTTTATTTTGGGGAATTTTCCTTCAATTTTACCTTAATATTCAATAATTTTACCACATTTTTCAAACTTATGTTAATAATTCCCAATTTTAACCTCCCAACCGCGAAGAAAGCATGCAATTGGGAAGATGAAATCCTCTCAGGGGACACAGTTTGTCCTCCTACCCCTTACACATTTGCAAGTCATATTAAAGGATTATTTAGTTCAGGGGTCAAGCAAGTCTATCTTATTTGAAAGAGAACTTCAAAAGAAATAAAATAGTGAAGAAAGCATTCAAAAATCTTACTCCATTAAGGAGATATCTAAGTTTAAAGTTTGGTATCATTTGGTATCATTTATGTAGAAACAACTGAAATCAGACTAGTTGTGATGTCATAGCCTCAGATTTCTCAAATTCTATGTAATCTATCATAATTTGTCCCACGATTTTGTGCCTTAAAAACCATGGGATAAGTCAAAATAGTACTTAAGCTGAATCGAGGAAGGGTATTTACAATATACCACCTGATAAAAGTTTTAGGAAAAATAAATAGTGCAAAAATTAAATACACTTTTTTTTAAATACATTTAACAATTTTTACGAATGTGAAGATGGACTACGTCAACTTTCCAGATGCACTAGACTTACTAAAACCAGTCATTTCTTCACAGATAAGACAGAGCTTTTAAATTGAATATCTAACGGAATCAGATTTTTGATCACTTTCTTCACATTTTGTTTCGTTTGAGTCCTCTTTCATATAAGATGGACATGCTTGACCACTGAACTAATCCATTAAGGTATTGAGTGTGTATAACATTTGAATACGTTTCCTATTTTGATGGCACCAATAACCTTTGATACGAATGTCTAAATCAACCGTAATAATAATCATCTCATGAATATTCAATCTATTTTTGAACTACAAATAATTGTGTTGTATAATGTGTCATTTTTACCAGGAAAACAGTATGTGCTATTGAATTAAAACATGGTGGAATGGTGTAGGGTGATGTGAAGTTGTGCCTTCTACATAATGGACATTGTATTGTCCACTTTTGGACCAATAATGTTTTTAAATAATCAAGAAAGAATGCTGTTTTATTTTGGCTATATATTTCAATGTTGGAACTTATTTCAAATACTAAATTAAAACATGGTGGAATGGTGTAGGGTGATGTGAAGTTGTGCCTTCTACATGATGGACATTGTATTGTCCACTTTTGGACCAATAATGTTTTTGAATAAACAAGAAAGAATGCTGTTCTATTTTGGCTATATATTTCAATGTTGGAACTTATTTCAAATACTAAAAATACATATCTATCTTTTATCTATAAATTTAAATTTGAGACATTTCAGACAAAGACACCAAGCTAGTTTTCATGCTTTGGAAGTTTTGGAAGATGAATATGAATTTGCCATACTTAATTTTTCTATTTATAACTTTCTCTGTCTTTATCTAAACATGTTTGGCTTATTTGATTGAACTAATTAGGTATTGTGTACAGTACATCTATTTTTATGCTTCAATATCATCAAGGCACTCTACCAGAATATTCTTCAACTGTTCTTGCTCCTTACAATTGCAACCAGTTTCATTCCTACAATAGTCATGGCAACGACCTACCTACCCCTGTCTATTTATAACCTGGATATTTGTCAACATTATTCAAAGTACATTACACTGTAGGCATAACATGTGGAATTCCTTGCCACTTATCATCAAACAAAGCACTCCACTTAGTTCCTTTAAAAAGAATCTCAAGTTTTATCTAATAATCTCTAGAACCTTATTAACTAATGTAAACTGCAAATCACTCTTTATTCATGTTTTGCAGAGACATCTTTTATCAATTTTTCATGTTCATATTTTCTTTTTGACTCTTGTGTTTACATGTTTGGGTGTTTTTGTAAAGGGCATCTCATCCCCAGATTAAATGTGCCTCAAATTACCATGACATTCATTTTTTGTTTGTATTACAGTATTTTGTAGGTATGCCCTATTAGTTGAAATAATGCTAATATTCAATTCAATTCCCAAAACCAATCCAATCAAAATCAATCAAATTCCAAATCCAGATTGAATTGCAATTCAATCCATATCAATTCAATCCATATCAATTCAACGCATGCCATATTAATTCAATCCATATCAATTCAATCCATATCAATTCATATCAATTCAATTCATATCAATTCAATCCATATCAATTCAATTCATATCAATTAAATCCATATCAATTAAATCCTTATCAATTTATTCTATTCATATCAATTAAATCCATATTAATTCAAGCCATATTAATTTAATCCATATCAATTAAATTCATATCAAATAAATCCATAATAATTTAATCCATATTAATTCAATTCATATCAATTTATTTCAAATCAATTCAATCCATATCAATTCAATCCAATTTAAATCAAATTCAAGTGAAATCAATTCAATATATCATTTTATTCAATATGTATTTCTTTTCAGAGTCTAAAAGACCTCATTTGTCTTGGTATCCCAACCAAACCCTTTTGTTATCAGTTGAACAGGTAAGAACCACTCCATTGGTGTACAGACCAGCCGTAGTTTATAACACCTGAATATTCTTCCTTATTCCAATTAAGGGGGCCTGCAGCATCTCTACATCATTCACATGTATTTTTGTCAATTTAGGAAGGCATTCGACCAAAGCTTCCACCTCTTCATCTTTAATCTGATGGTTATACGAAACATCCAGCTCCTCCAACTGCTTCAAACTTTTAAGATGCTGCAAACACTTTCCAGTAAGAAACTCAGCATTTCGAAAGCCTAACATTTTTAATTTGGTCATGTTCTGTCCAATCAGGCAAAGCGATTCATCGGTAAAACCTCCCGGACCAACCCACAGTTTCTCAAGTGAGGTATGGCTTTTGCACAGATGATCTATTGCCTTATCAGTTAAACGGTAGCAGTCAAGTAATATTAATTCCTTTAGTTCCTTCAAGGAGCTTAGCGACGCCACATCCACATCTTTGAATTTACTTGAATGAGACATGTCGAGATGTTTACAATGTAGAGCGCCCCAGCTTGAATGGCTCCTTGAAGAAATCCTGTATTGATCTCGCAAGTTTCTAAAACAAGTTTTTCAAGTTTTCTTGGAAAATACGACGAATCAATTTGTCGAAGATCTCCATTTTTGATGGAAAATGTAGTTATCTTAGGTGCAATGTTTCTCATCTCATCAAGAAAAGCATTTGAAAGACAGGTTTTCTTCTCCACACGCCAGACAAAGCCTTGGATCTTAAGACATCGGAGGGATGGGGAGAAGTAGGATCTGGCAAATTTGCTGAATTCCCGAAGGGGGAGGGGGCGAGATGAGAGATCGATGCATTTCCACAACTGTTTGTCCTTGACGAGTCTTCGAAAAGACTTACAAACCCTGAAAGAAAGATGAGGATTGTTTTTAAAGTAACAGCTGAAAAATCTTGCACAAAATTAGTTGTCAGGTTCTTCAGTCCGGAAGCATGCTTTAATAGAAAATTTATAACACAGAATTGTCAGGTTTGTTAAACCTCTTAATAGTTTATAACACACAAGAATATTGAAGTCATGCAGCCATATTGTTCAGATGTTGAGATAAAATGTCATAAATTTATGGACATTGTGTTGATCCCTTGAATGCTTAAAAGCCTAGCTCTATTGTCTATTCTATCTAATATTTCGAAAACGGCATGGTGAAACATTAAAATGGGGTAAAAGTTGGACATGAAAAGTGTTTTAAGACAAAGATATTTTGTCAAATTTCAAAATGTAAAGCATAAGGCTTTAACGTTAGGATGGCATCAAAATATTACAAAATGGCGGCTTCCAGAAATGTTCCCATAATAGGCATGCTACCGGACACTTAAACCCCTAATGTCAAAAGGACCATCCCGATCCTCAACAACAACAATTTTGCATTGAAACACCTAATTCCTCACCTATTCTAGCATCAACAAATAAACAAATCAAAAAATAAATAATCTCTGAAAATATCTAAAAACACTCTTGAAAGAAGAATTATCTTTGTATTAAATCCGAGAATTGTGATAAATCATTTAATCTTATAATAATAATGGTAAAGTATTATAAATTTCTTGCAAAAATTCATTAAATGAAACCTTCACTAAGCTGGAAGTATTGTATTTTAAAAGATTATTTTCAGTTACAAAAGTACATGTATGCAAGTAATACGTGGTCTGAAAAATGGGAAAACTACTGGCTCTCATGGTACTATTTTTTGCATTTACAGTCTCATTTGATTTACAATATCATATACTTTCATCCTATAAGCTAATCAGATATTCTGTGGATTTCTATTTCATTTTATCAAGAAAAAAACATGTTATAATTTGAATTGTTCTTTTTATAATGTGTGTGTAAAACCGTGGCTTATCTTCTTGGAGCCTCTGTAAAGTTTTTGTTGTGTATTTGTTTTTGAGAAAAAAAATATAAATTTGAAAAAAAAAGTAATCAAAAAACCAAGGATTCTTCATGTCATCCTCACAAAAGCATACTTAAGAGAGAGTTGCCACAAATACCCTGGGGACAAAGATCTTTCTATGTTGCTGCACTGTAGAATTGCCTGCCATAATCCATGCAATTTCTGCACTGTAATATTTATACAAGTACTTACATATTCCTGTGAATTTTTCATGTATATGAAAGAGGACTATGAAAGGACCAACTCCGTGTAAAATCATGTTAATATCTTTTGCCGCTTAGGAGTTATTGCATTTCAAATATTGCACGAGTGTTATAAAAAGTGACCTCACAGTGTACAGTGTGATGTCATAAAGGCAGATCCATACTAGAAGCTTTTTTTTTCTTTGTTAATTTATTCAGATGGAGTATCTATACATACATTTGAGAAGAATGTAATTTGCCTATCTGCTCATGAACCTTACATTCAAAGTAAAAAAAAATTTTTTTTTTTTGTCATTGTCTTAGATCTGCCTTAATGACATCACATTTTACACTGTGAGATCACTTTCCAACACACTCGCTTAATCTTCGATATGCAGTAACTCCTAAACTGAAAATGATATCAACATGTTTTTTGCACTAAAGTGTTTCTTTAATAGTCCTCTATCATATATATGAAAATGGAAAATCGTGGGAATATTCCTGCAAGGTATATGGATAAGTATTGATTTTATATACACTAGAAAGAGCACAAGAGTCTTCAAATTACATCAAAAATACCCAAAGTTTCCAAGTTATGGGCTAATAAAACTTTGAATAATTCTTAAGGTTTAGTTCAGGGGTCCGGCAAGTCTATATCATATAAAACAGGACTTCAAAAGAAACAAAACTGTGAAGAAAACATTCAAAATTCCTATTTCGTTAGGGAAATATTCAAGTTTAAAGTTTGGTATCATTTGTATAGAAATAACTTCAATCAAACTAGTTGTGATATCATAGCCTCAAAATCCTTACGAGAACTAAAAGTCAGAAAGCTGGGATTGGGAGAGGAGGTGCATGGGTGAAATTAGAAAAAAAGGAAAAAAGTAGAGACAGGGGGGTGGGAGTGAAAGAGGAATAAATATGGTTGTAAAGGGAAAGGGAAGCATGATGAAGAAAGGAGAACATTTTATCCGAGGGTTTTTCTAGAAGAACTCGGCAATTGAGTTGTGGGGAGTGAGGGAAGCTCTGGGTAGGGGGCAAGCAAGGAGAACGTGATGGACTGTGAGGGTGCAATGTCAACTATTGCAGAGGGCATGGGGGAGCCAATAAGGAGGTGGGAGTGAGTGAGGTGGGTGTGACCTATTCTAAGACAGGTAATATGAACTTTGTCGACACGAGAGAGGTTGTGGATGGTGGGTTTGATTGGAATGGTGGGCTCGATGACATGGAGTTTGTTATCAATTTGTGCATCAGCCCTGTCATTGCCAGGGATGCCGACATGGCTTGGTATCCAGAAGAAAAGAATACTTTTCCTGCAGAGGGTGGGCGAAAGGAGTTTTCTTCTGAGGAGGTGGGATGTGGAGTTATCCAATTTAAGATTGAGTAAAGAAGTAAGGACAGCCTTACAATCTTTTGCAATGTCATTCTATCTGTACAGTACTGTACAGTACAGTACTGTACAGTACAGCACAGCACTGTACAGTACAGTAGGTATTAACTATTTCACTAGTAGTTGTTAAACCAAGCACCCTGAGCATCCATAGGGGTTGATACTGGTGCTATACAAATATTCATTATAATCATTACTTTTATGAAAGGTTATTGAAAGTTACAGTTAGTTACTGTACCTACTTGCATAACATTAGTATATGCTACTACCCGGCCTTGAAGTTGCTACAGTGTATATATTTAAACAACTTTCTTTATAGATTTTTACTATTATTCGAAAATCCTTTTGTAAATCAAACCTCAGTTTTAAAATTTTTGACACTCGAGGTTCTTTTGGAAGTGCTGTATTATAGTGCAGTGGCTCAGTGCAGTGGCTTAATGGTTAAGGAGTCATGCTCATGTTCAAAAGACACCAGATTCGATTCCCATCGTGAGTGCTGCATTGTGTCCTTGAGCCAGACACTTTACTCTACTTGCTTCAGTCCACTCAGCTTGTAAAATGAGTACCAACACTGTTTGGGACTTAATCTGTGATGTACTGGATGTTCAGGGGGAGTCAGATACTCTTATCCGCTTGCACGATTGAAATCGGGGATAAGCACTGGCTCTATGAGCCTAATGGCTCTGATGGATTTAGTTAGTTAGCTAAAACTCTATCAAAAAAACTTTTGCAATGAAAAAACTGAGAACCTAATGCACCTTTTAATTCAGAATATCTCACTGTATAAACTAGTACACATCTAAGACATTTCATCAAAGTCTATATCTGATACTGCACATGCATGTATGCATGACTTTCTGTGCCCAAATTGAGCTGAACAGCCATATGTGTGTACAAGTTTTACCTTTGTGATTTGGTCAACTTTTTATTCTATTCTTTCTGCATATTTCATAATACTGATTTTGCTTTTGCCTTCATCCCGCAGTAAAAGAGATAGACCAAACATTAAACACACTCACTGGGCAGTTTTGCATTTCTCTTTCACTGAAAGAAATGAAAATACGTGCAACAAGATCACATCAGGCAAGAGCAGAATCTGAGCAATGTAGTTATCTTCTTTGGAACTCGATGAATTCACTGCACCATTCCTACAAAATAAATGAACAATACTTGCAATAAGGTTCAAACAACAAATTTAGTGTTCTGTTGTTTTTGACAAAGTAGTAGATAATGGGTAGGGAGGAGACAGGAAAATTTACGGCCCCCACCCCACCAATCTTATATAAATAATAACAAATATGTAGATAATAATAATAATGAATACTTGTTATGTGCCAGTATCCATCAAAAATGATGCTCATGGCGCAGGGACACAACAATTAATGCAAAACAATATGAACAAAAAAGAAATAATAGTTAAGAATACTGCAAAATACATACATACAAGAACAAATATAAGCTTAAAATTGAACAGAATCAGAACACATGAGGAATGTCTTTAATGATGATTTAAAAGAATTGAGGGAAGGACTAAGTTTGATGTTGTCTGGAAGCCTCTTTCATAAAAAGAGGAAGCAGAAGAAAATGAACGTTTACCCCATGATCTAAAAGTACGTGGAATAGCTAATTGAAGTTTGAAATAAGAACGCATACACTGGCGGGAAGATTTATATGGAATTAAAAGGTCAGAAATATATGTGGGAGACAATGCATGAGTAGACTTATACACAAAAACAAGTATTTTAAATACAATTCTATAATGAATGGGTAGCCAGTGTAAATTCCTTAAAATAAGGGAGTAATGTGTTCAGTTGGTTTACTTAGGGTAACAATCCTGGCAGCAATATTTTGTAATCGGGAAAGACGTTTGATTTGATTGGCTGGGAGACCATATAAAAAATGCATACAGCAATAATAAGTTTAATTTTGCATAAAAATTAAAAAAAACATATTTTTGTATTCATGCCAAAACACATGGCCATAAAGGAATCTGGCTCACAGGCGCTGTACATACAATACATGCGACTCTCACTCCTCATCCTGTAATCAAGCTGGATGTTGGGGCACCCCTGATGACTTTTTAATGGTTTTGCCAATTCTCATGGTTCTCAGATGACCTCTGGGATGTGCCAGGGTCCATTCTTTGATCTTGTTATTTCACCTTTCCTTTGCCTGCCTCTCTTTCTGTTTCAGGATTGTCTTTGTCTGGTCAGTCGATCTTGTAGCATGACCATAACATCTTAATTATCGATTTGTACAGTTGACAAGTCTTCAAAGGGGTCAATGGTTTACTGAATTCTGCTGCGAACTTTATAGTTAGCGACATGGTCCTTATGAGATTTTAGGATTTTGCTTAGCATCTTATCTCCATGGCCTGGATCATTTTTTGCAAGTCAATAATGAGGGTCCATTTCTCACATACATAGAGAAATATTGATGTCACTAGCGAACGCATGTGACTCTAGACTCTTTCAAAACTTGTAATTCCTACCAACAAAGTAAGTCACTGTGGTTATGACTAGGAATCCATCATTCATATAGCATACGTACTATATTAAACAGGAAAATGAAAGAAGAGAAAAATATGAAAAAACACCACCTCTCATTCTGAAATGTCTAAGCATCATCAGATCACTTCACTAAAACTGCATGAATTGCAGGGCATGTTTCCAAATTTGTGATGGATTCTGCAAATTATTACTCCCATGTATTTGACAAAGTGGGAAAAATCCAGTTAGTAGGCCTACTGTTTGATGAAGCGGAGTAGTATTCAATAGCCTACCCCGCCAATTTGTAAGTATGGTTTTTCTTGGGATGTCGGAATACACTGTAGTTAAAGACAATATTAAACCTGGGCAAAAAAATAATAAAGTGTGATAATGTCGCTTTACAAGGCAGAAGGCAGAATAGAGGGCAGCACTAAGCTTAATACATGATTTATTTGATTTTTTTGACGTGCAGGGGCGTAAATACCAGGGTGGGGGTGTTACACCCCCACTTTCAGGAAAGCTGTCTGTAAAATTGAAGACCTGTCGGCCAGGGTGTATTCCATGTAAAACCTACGCTGAAGGTACAAGGTCTTGCTTTCATACTCCAAGACAGTCAAGAGACCATGCAGCGAGTTACCACAATAAGCTTATACAATACTTTCCGCATTGATAAAACTTGCTTTTACTTTTGAATAACATGATTGGCTAACAGTACAACTACTGAATACGCATTAGTTCTTGAAAGTATTCTATTTACATGTATAATTTATATAAGTCAATGACACAGGAATACACAAAACTATATAGGTCTATAGCAAAGAAAACAATATTTAAGCATTGGGTCCTCCCTACGTCACCTCTTTCATAATGGCTGCCATTGCATCATTTGCGTAAGGTAATCTAGAATTACAAGGAGTTAAAGTGTCTTATGTGTTATTGCTTCAAAGTTATTTAGTTTTATAGGCCTAGTAAATTCTGTAAATTTATAGGTATTTTAGGTAAATAGCTTGTTGTATGTCCTGTTTGCCAATGCGGCAAATCCCGTGATAATTTTTTTTTACGCCAAAGTACATATTTTATTGCCAAGCCGGTACGCCAAGTAACAGCCATCTACTTTTCCCACCGCCGCATGTCAAAGAAAGAAGTAAGCTTCACCCCAAAGATCTTTGTCTTAGTGCACGGAATACAGACTTGCCTGTCGGTAAATCAAGGTCTGTGTCGGTAAAACTTCCATCAAAGACAATGAAAACTTTACCAAGCTGATTGAAAAAATGAATATTATGACACTCATTCTAAGATTTTGGACCGATTACGGATTAGCCTACCTTTTTCTTTTTTGCTTTTCAAAATTTTTGACATTATGAATGTGGAATATATTTTTGTTGGTAGCATCAAACTCGTTTGTCGATAAATTTGTAATTTTACCTCCCCTTACCCACCCCCTCCCCCTCCCCTTCCTCCCCCACCATATCAAAATGGTCTACTGACACCACTGGGTAGGCTATGCGGTACTGATGCCAGCCGTGTTAAATATTAATTGCTGCCGTTTAATGATGGCTGGCCGTATGCGTACGGCCACTTTTCACAAACTTTGGTCTAACTGTCTAACATTATGAGATTTGCGATAAGAAATTATTTAATTCTCTGTAAAGAAATTGATTGACTCAGCAGTTTGTCTAAAGAGGGTAATTGAAGTTACAAGTGCTATTTGAGACGGTGACAAATGTTTACCCTCGCGAGGTTCGGCTTCTGGATTGACCCTCTTCATTCTTCCTGGGTTTTTTGTTCTGCATAACTTACAGCTAGCTGAGTTAAAAGACAAACAACCTTCAACAGTTTCAAAGTATGAACTATAAAAACAAGCTATTGTGGTAGATACTCCAAATTTTATTGACGTTTTCTCAGATTTATTAACGTTTACAATGCGAAGTCGAACAAGATATGACGGATCTAGCATGCATAGCGGACAGTAGCAGAAGTAACGCGTTAGAACATGCAATTTAAAAGCTATAACTAGCTGGCTGTATGTATCAGAGGTACCACTGCATTATTAGCTGTTTTATTTGGTCGCTAAGTTTAGACGTCTAAACTAGATAAGTCTAAGCTTGCGTAAAATTCTACGCAGCATACACGTAGATACAGGGAGAAGCCGCGAATTTCGTGAATTCATTTTACCTCCTATAACAAAATATTAGATGGTCCGATGGAGGTTATCGCCTCCGTTTGTTTGTTTGTTTGTTTGTTTTTTTCTGTCTGTTTGATTGTTTGCTTGTCATCAGCCTCATACCACAAGTAGTCACGCGCATGGTGAACTAGTGATTTTGATAACAATCATGGAGCTTGGTAATTTTGTTATAATTGCTCCAAGGATTAGATCTCATATGCAAAAGGACTTTAAAAGATAGAATTGGTGAAAAAAACATTCAAAAATCTGAACCCGTTAAGGTGATTATTCAAAGTTATGCTCGTCCCAGCGGCGTTACCCAAGGGGTAGGGGGAAGCCGCTCGGCCTGAGCATTAAGGGGTCCCGTTAAAATAAATAAATAAATAAATAAAGATAAATTAAAAAAACGCCCATATAGGGTCAAGCGCGCAGTTTGAACAAAAGATTTGGGCCTCGTGATCTGGAATGACAATGGGCTTCTACTTGAGGACCGCCCATTTTCGTCAGGGACCCAATATGGGCCCTGACAACAACGACGGGCGGGCGCCGCGTTTCGGCGATCTTTATTTACAGAATGGGCTCAGGCTTCGATCATTTCATTGAACTAGACCTCAAGTTGTGGTTGATTAACATATCAAAGGTAGTAAAAAAAACGCAAAATGATTTTCCACGCGAATCATCCCTTATTATGGCAGTTATTGGACCCATCAACTACTAGTATAAGTTATCCATGTAACCACTTAGTTCAGTGACCCAAGTAAAACTTAGGATAAGAAGCTCACATTGTTTCAGTTTCTAAGCATATTCATCTTTACAGGGCGCTATATTAACTTTTATGGATAAGAGTTTACTTCACTTCAGATCAATGGTTATGAACATTTTGTATACGGCTGTTTTTTACTTTATTTTCGATGCAACAACTACTGTAATGTAGTGAGTCAGACCATCTAGATGAAATAAAACTGTTCAATATCTTCTCCGGACGTATTGTTGTATTCTAAATCGGTTGGTTGGCTAGGCGTAGTGATCAGCTAATAGTCACGATCGACCAATGACCCCCCCCCCCCCACCCCGCCCACCCCACCTTCATCCTCCGCTCCTCAGTGTGGGACAGTTTATTTTTTAACATAGTAACTGGGCGACCATTTAGTCGCACAGCGATAAATTTTGGTCGCCCAGTGAACACAATTCTGATGCACTGGGCGACCAGGATTTTCGCCTTGGTTTAGTAAAATGGCTGCTCCCACACAGTCGTAGAATACAAGTTTTTAAAACATCCAACATCATATGGAAAAAAGTGTATGCATTTTATGTCTGACTTAATATCTCCTTTAATTTTGAAGGTGCTCAAATTTACACTTGCCTTCGCGCCTTGTATCACTTGCCTCTGGGATAATTGCGGTCGCCCAGTGAAATCCCTTTAAAAAATTCACTGGTGGGGGGTCGTTATACCAAAGGGACACACAGGGCCCTACTCCCCCTAGAGTTCTAGCTACGCCATTGACCCGTCCCAGGGTACATGAAATGGAGTGTGGGCAATGTGGATGAAGAATGGGGGAGGAAGGGGGAGGATGGACAATTGTAAACATTGATCCTTCTCCCAAAATCTCAAACCACGTGTGTCAGGACCCTCAGTCTGATTTTTTTAGAACAAATTATGCTAGTTGTGACATCTCATCATTACATTTATCAAAGTCTTTATGTTATACATTTTATTTTGTCCTGAGAAATCGTGGCATAAGAAACATTGGAAGCGCCAGGAAAAAAAAAAAAAAAGGAATCTAGTAAGGTTATAATTTACAACCTGAAGAACAAAATTAAGTAATTAACAGAGTCAGTTAAATCAAATCTCTTTAATGTACATGAACATGGCAAAAATATAAAAATTACGAGAGCAAAAATTCTACTGCATTTACTGGACTGTAATGTTCAAATGTATGTTTCGCTTCAATAAAAATAAATGGATCTTGATCAGCTCAGGACACTTCTTGAGTTACATCTTTTGAACTTTTCAGCTTGGTAGGAGGAGGAATACGAATTAGTGGTATACGTCTGGCTGACATTCCTGGAAAATAACGGCGGCATTAGCTCTGTTGAGGCAGTTTAACGGTTTCATTATCAGAAATAAAAGAGTAAAAAAGGTTATCATATTTCTTCATTGGAAGTCATGGTTAAAAGTGTTTGCTTCTGTTCCTGAGTGGCCCGCAGCAGTGGCAGCGCCATGATTTTTTTCAAATTTTATTTATACATTTTCCAACTGATGATCATAAATCTTATAACTATTTCCAACTCCCAGACCGGGTTGTGTATGTACACTTGTAGCTTGAAGTGGGTATTGGGGATAATCATATAATTACACATCTTCCGACTGGGGACTCACCTGTAACTGGGGTTATCCCCAATTGACAGAAAGCTTTCCTGGGAAAATTAAATTTGTCCTGGTAACATAGGTGTAGGAACCGGGGGCACATGGGGAACGTGCCCCCAATGTTGAAGTGACCTATACATGGTGCCTCCCTAACTAAGTCATTTTTTTTACCATTGAACTAATGTAGTGTTGTAGCATATACTCAGAGGCGGCGGAAGATGTTTGAATCTGAGGGGAGGGCACAGGATTTGAGGGGCACTTTCCAACTGTCGTATTTTCAAAGCATAGCAGCAAAACTTTTTATTGCCAACCCTCCCCCGCCCCCGACCCGCCCTTACCCAACGGAAAATTTCTAAACATTCATCCGTCTGAAAATTACTGTTGACACATTGTCCTTTTTTGTGGTATTTACAGCTTCCAAAATGCATTATATTTTGATCCAAAATTCGGTAAAATTGAACAAATTTATTCCAAAATCTACCTAATTGGAAAATTTATAGATCATAAGTCGTAAAAATGGAAGGATTTAAACTTATTGGTCATGATTAGTCAATTGTATTGGTCATGAATCCAAAAATATTTAATGTATAACATTATCTGAAAACATAAGCAAATAAGGGGTCCTTAGAATATTATTCAGGAGGCCATCATTTTCTTTCTCAGAATAAATGTAACTCGGTATATCAGTAGGCCTATAAATTAGACCAGATGGCTCAGATCACACCCAGTGTTCAGCGAGTCAGTGGCAGAGCTCAAATCAAATAAGTGAAACCTGTAGTATTTTGTTTTATGTTTGTGTGAACTTACTTTTTTCAATCTGTCAATAAAAATATCAATTATAATAAGGGGGCTTAAACATATTTTGATACAACACTTTTTTTTAAATCTCTGTAAAGGGCCACCTTTCAATCTTTACAAAGAAGATGGGAGAGGGTATGTGAGTTTATATTATGACAATGGCCAAGCTAGGTTCAAATAGTAAGTTTTTCACTGCATGGCCCATTTCAAAGATGCCCCACTGCACTATTGAAATGTGGAGTCACTGCACACTCTAGAAACGCCCTATTTTAAAGAGCTTTTACAAATCATAAGCTGGGAAAAGAAATATAGACAGAGGTAAAGGCCTATTAACAAGTCCAATATGTAGGGCTGTTGTGCCCCGATTTTGTCTTTAGGGAAAGTTTAGAAGTATATGCGCGCTATGCTTGTGAAATTTCATAATTTTTGTCTTCTTAGGGCGATATTTGTGTTACTTTCTTGAATAAAAGTATCAAACATGTAATCTCTAAAGAAAGAGTTTTCGGGGCTCTTTCTCTAAAAAGAGCACTTGTCTAGTTTGAAAGGCACCAGTCTCTTCTTTGGAAGGCACTAGTGTCCTCTTTGAAAGGCACTAGTGTCCTCTTTAAAAGGATTTAGTGTCCTCTTTGAAAGGCACTAGTGTCCTCTTTGAAAGGCACTAGTGTCCTCTTTGAAAGGCACTAGTGTCCTCTTTGAAAGGCACTAGTGTCCTCTTTGAAAGGCACTAGTGTCCTCTTTGAAAGGCACTAGTGTCCTATTTGAGAGGCACAAGTGTCCTCTTTGAAAGGCACTAGTGTCCTCTTTGAAAGGCACTAGTATCCTCTTTGAAAGGCACTAGTGTCCTCTTTGAAAGGCACTAGTGTCCTCTTTGAAAGGCACTAGTGTCCTCTTTGAAAGGCACTAGTGTCCTCTTTGAAAGGCACTAGTGTCCTATTTGAGAGGCACAAGTGTCCTCTTTGAAAGGCACTAGTGTCCTCTTTTAAAGGCACTAGTGTCCTCTTTAAAAGGCACTAGTGTCCTCTTTGAAAGGCACTAGTGTGTCCTTGAAAGGCACTAGTGTCCTCTTTGAAAGGCACTAGTGTGTCTTTGAAAAGCACTTTTCCTTCTGAAAAAAGGTACTTTTCCCTCAGAAAAAGAGAACTTTTTCCTCTCTAAAAAGGGGCATTTTTTAAACTTTGAGAAAAATGTGTGTGTAGGTAGGGGGAGGAAGGGGGGTACATTCCTCCTGCTCCCCTCCCCCTGCCCCCGATGTGCGCCTCCCGTTCCGCCGCCTATATTTGTGTGAGACGGCCAACATAAAGATGTTCCCCGTAAGTAAAGCCGAAGACTTGCCTGTCTGAAATATCCAGCTGATTAATAAGTTGATCTCAAACTTTATTTTGACAATTTGAGTGTCGGATCATTGTGTTGTGGAGATTATTAAGTCCTACAAAATTCGAGCGAATTTTTGCAAATCGGAGGTGTTGCGTTAAGTGCATGGAAGGGGTTGTCAGAATGAAGCTTCTGGCGGTTTTTGTGTGGTGTATGCCTTTCATTTTTCTTCAAAGCTTCGGAATTTCAGGTAAGCATATCAGACTATCACTCACTGTCCTCTCGTGCAAGTAACATAACTTATTCATTAACAGTTAGACTAAGTAATAATGTAAGTGTAAATGTACACCTTCAGTGCACTAGTGCATGCGTGAGCTACACTGTACAGTCACACACTGACACAGTGTTGTCCAAGTTTGTTGTTATGTGATGAGTAGGCCCTATAACTTGTAACGTTGCACTAGTAGGCATGGACCTAGGTTATGTACAAATTGTCATCATATTGTAAGCTTAAAGGGTAATTCATGAAAAAATTGTCTTTATTTACTCCCATGATTATGACTGCGTGAGTCGGAGCCATTCAGAAAGTAAACAATAAAGGAGATTGGTGGCTCAGCCGGTTAAGCGTACAACTGAAAATTGTAACCTCAAGGCTCAAGCATTATACTTAAGGTTACATGTTTGAGTCCTATAGCGATTTAACTCAAGTTTCACAGTTTTGGCTGTTCCCAAAACCGGGCGGTTTCTATAACAACGCCCGGTTTAAACCGACAAACTGAGTATTTTCAAACTTTTTGTAAACAAAACTCGTAATGCAACAAAGCGCATTAACCCTACCCGTACTGTTACTGTTCTATCACTGTATCATTGTATTGCAAGGATGTTCTGTAAATAATGCTGAACATGAGAATGGAGGTATTGGTGAATAAAATACATTAAAAATGTAATCTTTATTGGTGTTACTTTTAATCTGAATTGGCCCGTAAATGCATTTGCCATTACACAATAGCTACTCTGAGGTCCTGCCCTATAGCCTTATATGGTATTCGTCTCTTATGTCGGAATGCTTGAAGAGCATAACTTTTGTGCTTACTCATATACAAAAAATAAAACACCTGTAATGAGCATGAACAGTATTGCCCCACTCCCCACCAAATCCGTATTTCCTTCATCAAAATTAAAAGCTGTACCTTCAGCAATATTAATACAGCTCATGGTTTGATATCTTACAGAATTTACTTTGTATTTCATAAACCCACCTTATAGTCTTTGTCTCGGAAGGTTTTTGATCATGGCAGAATTCAGTCGTGCAATACACTTTAGGCTATTAACTTCGAAAATCAAAGAATACAATTTGGTTCAATATTGTGTTTTAAACATTTAGCAGTGAACATTTAGCAGTGATAAACAATAATTTCAGTCATTTAGTAATCATGTTTTAAAACGAAAAATAACACGTAAATCTGAACATTATTTTTCTACATGCATTTCTCGAACCATGTACAAAGATAATATTATTCATATATGTATGCTAATAAACTATTACCCAGAGCGTCCGCAAAGAATGTATACAAACCAGCTACACTTCGAACCAATGAAATCATTTTTAGCTAGTCCCCCAAGCAATAAACATGTGAAACGTCCAATACACGCAACACGTGACAGCGATGAAAGTTTCCATTGCTAGCACTTACAGTAATACGCAATGAACGGCTGAGCTTTTCAAAAGCTGAAAGTTACAGTAAATGGGGTTGAAATCTGTATTTCTTTTCATAATTGAACAGTTTTGGTTGGGTTGAGTGTTTAAAATATACTATACACATGTACAGTACATGTAAATGTCATGGGGGGGATGGAATTCAAATTATTGAGAAAATCAACAGTCATTTTTTCTTGACGATCATATAATGAATAGTTATCATGCAAAGTAACAAAAAACAAGTGGATGATTAATTCCCGTTGTACATTAATTATTCCGTAGCGATATTTCCCTTCCTCAATGATCATTATTATCATACTATTTTTAAGCGACGTTTTTTTGCAGCAGAAAGTTCTCCTACGGGGGGCTGAAAGTTCCAAACTTCAATTCTGGCTATCCCCCCCCCTCCCACTCTCCCCTCCCACAGAAAAACATATCTAAATATATATTTTCTATAAGGAAATGGATCGTCCTATGAATAAATTCAGAGGTGAGCGCCACCGTGCTCAAAACGTTACTTCCAGTTTGCAATTTTCCTTATTGATTATGAGACATCTGTGATGTTATCGATAACACATGTTAAATCCCTATTTTTGGGCTGGCAGATGTGTGATCGATAACATCACAGATTTTTCGCAATCAATAAGGAAAATTGAAAACGGGAAGTAATGTTACCAGCATGGCGGTATTCACTTCTGAATGTATTTCTGGGATGACACATTTCCTTTATTAACTCTTTGGAAAATAATAACATTTCGTAGTTAAAGGAATATTCCCATGGTTTTTTTGTAATATTCCCATGGTTTTTTGTAATATTCCCATGGTTTTTTGTAATATCCCCATGGATTTTTGTAATATTTCCATTGTTTTTTGTAATATTCTTATGGTTTTCTGTAATATTCCCATGGTTTTTTTGTAATATTCCCATGGTTTTTTTGTAATATTCCCATGGTTTCTTGTAATATTCCCATGGTTTTTTGTAATATTCCCATGGTTTTTGGTAAAAAAAAAAGTATTTGAAAGAGCCTACTTTTAGAGCCAATTTGATACAAAATCAGGTTGATATCATATTCCGTTCAGGAGATATGGATTTGTAAAAATTTCCCAATTGCATTTTAAAGTTTTTCACACAGTATGATGAATTCGTGGTTGTGATGTCATAGAGGTAATTTCATTGCAAATGTTGATGTATTTCTTTGAATGTTAATTGTTTATTTCTGTATGATTAGAAACAATTTTCCAAAAGTTATTGAAGTAGGGTATATTTGGCGATGTATATAAATACCTAAGTTTCATCAATTTATTTTTCTAGCAGGTTTTACTGATAAAAAGGATAATAGATTGTAATGTAATACATCAAAACTTTGTGGGATAATGTGATGCTGTGATGTTATACTGAGCCATTTCCTATTCGTTTATTGGTATTTTTTGTGAACATTAAAATTTGAATATCTCCTGGTAGGCATAAGATGATTTTTGTACTAAATTGTTTCTAAAATTTGAATGATTCTTATGAAAGCTTACGAAAAAACATGGGAATATTCCTTTAAAAACATGGGAATATTCCTTTAAAAAACATGGGAATATTCCTTCAAAAACATGGGAATATTCCTTTAAAAACATGGGAATATTCCTTTAAAAACAGGAAATATTCCTTTAAAAACATGGGAATATTCCTTAAAAAACATGGGAATATTCCTTTAAAAACATGGGAATATCCTTTTTAAAAACAGGAATTTTCCTTTAAAAACATGGGAATATTCCTTTAAAAACATGGGAATATTCCTTTAAAAACATGGGAATATTACTTTGAAAACATGGAAATATTTTTTTTAAAACATGGGAATATTCATTCCTTTAAAGACGGCTAACTATGATCAGGTGTACAGGTACAATACATATTCATTCTCTGCCCAATTATTAGGCTGTCATTATAAGGACTAAACGTTGGGACAGTTTTTGACAATCACTTCAGAGATAGAGAACTCTGTATTTTTGTTGCAGATACATAGCATAGGCCGTACAAATATGTGCAACCTATGCAGTTGGTAGACTATACTTTTAATGATAGCACATTATTTACCTTTCATTTCTATAATACAAATATTATTGAAGATAAAAAATAAATGTGACAAAGTGTGGGTGTGGGGGGGAGGGGCTGAAGTATACTTCAGGCCCCTCACTTTTGTGGCTGTGGGCTACAGTCCTCCCAGCTCCCAATTTCATTTCTTCCACAAAGTGTGTGTGGGGATGTTTTTCAAAAACTTCTGTCTGTAGGAATTATTGCGCCGGGAAAAGATCTCCTCGGAATTACTGACCTGCATGGACCCACATACCCTCTTGATGAACCAGTGAAGCTCAGACCCCGAGCTTGATTTAAAAAGGAGCAGGGTGCCAGATTTGTTGAGGGACACATTAATGCACGGTGCGAAACACTGTGCCTTTTTGGCATAGTGTTAAGGCTTAAGTCCCTTGTGAAGCTCTGGGATTTTAGTTATAATCATGTCTCAGAATGAAACTATTCTGACTCATAAGGACCATTTATGAGCCAAACAGGACAATTGCTCACTATGCTAATATTCTGTTGTTCTGTATTTATGTAAGGTATTTCATGTATGAAATACCTTTTTCTGTTGGCCTGCCCCACCCCACAAAAGGGGGTGAGGCAGGCCAATGGAGGGGCAGGGCAGGCCACCCCTCTGAAACATCAAAGCTAGGGTACTGAAGCTGAAAATTACCATGAATTAAAGTTTTTTTTGAATAACTGTACAGACAACACTTGGACAATGGACACTGGACACTTCTGACAAAGGCCTACATTGACTTTATTACCTAAGTAAATGTTTGTAAAAAAGAAAAGAAAAAAAGATGAGCAAAGATTTATTGCTTGTACTCCACAAGGCGCTAACACACATAGATATGCACACACACAGTATCTAATAAATGGGCACTCCATTGCTACCAAGTCAACAAAGATATTTTGCATATCTGGCCATTCCCATGGTATTGGAGATCTTTGTTTGATTTATGGCGGACTTGGTGAATACATCCATCATTCTGGTATAATGCATGTTTTGGTGGCATGTGGAAGGATAGCACTTTTACTGGCTCAGGTAGAAAAGAGTTTAGAGAGGGTTTATGCTATAGGCATACTTGTGGTTTTTGGCTCTTATTGGCCTTAGGGAATACAAAAATAAATAGTTTATGAATATGACATACATGCTGGAGATTGGTATTCTTAATTTAAAAACAGAAATTAAGATGTTTGAAATATATAGGGGGCTATGGAAATTTTGGAATATGGAAAACAGATAGTGACCAGGGGTTTTACACAGTATACACTAAGCAGGACCTTACTATATCTGCTTATGTAATAGGCTATAGTGCAGGCCATAGGCTTTGCAGTCAGACAGTACTAACTTGAGTGTGAGGCTACGGTAATATTAAGTTTACCATTGAAGCTTAGGCTTCACCAGTTCTCCCAATGTTAATCGCAACTCGATCTGATGTCATGTATATAAGTGTCAGTTTAAGTGATTTGATGTTTTTAGTGCCATTTTGCATCATATTTGTATTGATGGTTCCAGTGAAAGTTCTCTAAAGTTACCAAGATATAAGGAGAAAAACCAGGAATACGAAAGTTCAACCTTTCGGTTTGTGAGGGAGGTGGGGGGGGTTGGCAAGAACCCCGCTAAACATTAAATATTAAGAATTTTGCATCAATTTTGGGCAGTTTTCCTATGCTTATGCATAGTTGTTGTTTTATTTTCACAAATAGAAATGTATTTAACACTGGGAAAAGGAAAGGATTAAAAAATTAATAATACAAATAAGAAAACTCATTTAAAATATCTCTCTGTATCTTCCCACCATTGCAAACAAAATATAAATGTGGGAGAAATTTAAGCATACTGTACTTGGTACATTATTGTTTAGCATTTTGGTTTTGGGGCCCAATGCTATTTGGGTCATGGTCTGTTTGCAATTGTCCGCATGGTCATGAGTTTTTCCCCTGGTATGATGGTCATATGTGAAAAGTTTCAGTGAGACATCTTAAAGAGAGTTCAAACTTGAAAGATTCTGAGTAACAATTTCATTTTTGTATCAGTGTAAAGTTCGTCTGCCGTTTGATCAATGTTTTTGATCATTTGTTCAGCCTACTGTAGCATGTATTTAATTACTGTAATTTTAAAGCTCAAGATATTAACATTTAGGGACATTCTTTGGTTATTTGTGGTTCTACTGTACCCACACAGTGTTTATGGTGCTACAAGTAGTTTCTGTATTGTAGGGTTAGACTAGTCATCAAGTGTAAACCAGTTCTGATAAAATTTTGTGAGTGATTGTTTTGAACTCAATTTTTTTTTTTTTTTTTGACCATTTTTTGTCGGGTCCTGGGGTTGAAACCACTTCACTGTGAGGGTACCTGGCTCCAATTTTTGGCTACCTTTCTAATAAGACCCAATGGAAACTGAATGCTTGAACTATTATACATGTACTAGGAAGAGTTTAAAATTTGTATTTATTGTACATACTAACAACAATCTTTTTTGTAAAAATATATCATTGTTTTTGCAATTCTAAAATGTTTCTGTTAGTTGCCGTGTCCAGGCTTATGTCCAAGTAGACAGGAAATCATCGTTGATTTCTCTGTACAAAGTTAACGATGATCTTAAAGTTTCTTTTTTAGTAACTCCGGCTTTCCTATATAACCTCCCAATTGTTACAAAAATTAGATTGCCTTGTAGCTAGGGTGTTCAAAAACCTGGTAGGCTGGTTAGACCTATCTAAGCAAAATTGTTCCTCAAAAGTAGAAAAATGAGTTTTTTTGACAAAATTGACTCAAAACGGTTGAACAACATGAGCATTTCATTATCAGACTAACCAAATGTATGATTGACGCAAGTGCACTCATGTAATTGAAGATCAACAGATCTGCCAGCTATTTGAAAGAATTGACCTTTGCACGTGTTGCACAAACATTTCCTTAGTTTTTGGTGAGCATGTGAAACATAATGCAAACCTACTGTGTGTACAGTGATGGTAATTTCATCCACAGTTTTGCCTGAGATTTCCTCAGAAATCTTAAAGTTTTTTGAGAATTCTTCAGAAAATGTTAAAAGTTTCTCAGATATCCTCATGGAAGCCTGGAATCTCCTCATTAAATGCTTTTCAGAGACTTTTAAGACAGGTTGAAGAATAGTTTCCTTAAAAAAGTCTACAAAACATTTGATAGATAACTGTAAGATGATATAATTTGACCCTGGAGGTTTAAAACCAATAAACTTCTTCAAAATATTTGTGCACCAGCGACTGAATCAGGCCTGGCATGATTATTAAACTCCGCCTTTATTATTGTGGTCATTTGCATAAAGTTGCTACAGTATATGAACTGACAAGACTTTTTTACTTAGTATGCTTAGTCAGGGAGTGTGACAGGATGTGACTATTTATGGACATAGGGAGGGATGTCATATGGGACATGGATGGGGTCTTATGAGAAATAGGATAGATTATATACCATGTGGTATGCACCAAGGGCAATATCAGGCATGATTATATGACTACGCCTTTTTTTCTTATTCAACAGTTCATTTGCATATAAGTTTAATATGGACTGACAGACTTTCATACATAGTGTACTCAATCAGGACTGTGATAGCTAGTAGACAAGACTTCTTATTGGGTGGGATGCCATGTTGAGCATGGTGGGATGCCATATGGAACAGGTTGGGATGCCATGTAGGTTACTGTATATGGTGAAATGCCATAAGGGACATAGGGTGGAATGCCATGGGATGAGATGTCATGTGGGACATGGGATGTTATGTGGGACATAGAGTGCGATGCCATGTTGGACATGGGGTGGGATGCCATGGGTAACACAGAGTGTGACAAAGGTTGGGATGCCATTTGTGACATGGTAGGAGGCTATGTGGAACATAGGATAGGAGGCCATGAGGACATGGGATGTGATGCCATGTGGGACATCAAGTAGGATGTCATTGGGACATTGGGAGGGATACCATTTGGAAAACATGGTGGGATCCAATGTGGGACATAAGGTGGGATGCCATGTGGGACATCAGGTGGGAAGCCACTCATGTGGAACATAAGGTGGGATGATGTGGTGGACATATGGTGGAATGTCATGCGGGAGATATGGTGGAATGCCATGTGGGACAAGGGATGGAATGGAATGTCATGTGGGACATGGGATGCCATGTGGGAAATGGGATGCCATGTGGGAAATGGGATGCCATGTTGGACATGGGATGCCATGTGGGACATGGGATGCCATGTGGGACATGGGATGCCATGTGGGACATGGGATGCCATGTGGGACATGGGATGCTATGTGGGACATAGGATGCCATGTGGGACATAGGATGCCATGTTGGACATGGGATGCCATGTGGGAAATGGGATGCCATGTGGACATGGGATGCCATGTGGGACATGGGATGCCATGTGGGACATGGGATTCCATGTGGGACATGGGATGCCATGTGGGACATGGATGCCGTGTGGGACATGGGATGCCATGTGAGACATGGGATGCCGTGTGAGACATGGGATGCCGTGTGGGACATGGGATGCCATGTGGGACATGGGATGCCATGTGGGACATGGGATGCCGTGTGGGACATGGGATGCCGTGGGACATGGGACATGGGATGCCGTGTGGGACATGGGATGCCGTGTGGGACATGGGATGCCGTGTGGGCGTGGGATGCCGTGTGGGACGGGGATGCCGTGTGGGACGTGGATGCCGTGTGGGACGGGATGCCGTGTGGGACGGGGATGCCGTGTGGGACGGGGATGCGGTGTGGGACGCGGGATGCCGTGTGGGATGCGGTGGGATGCGGTGGACGGGGATGCCGTGTGGGACGTGGGATGCCGTGTGGGACGGGATGCCATGTGGGAAATGGGATGCCATGTTGGACATGGGATGCCATGTGGGACATGGGATGCCATGTGGGACATGGGATGCCATGTGGGACATGGGATGCTATGTGGGACATAGGATGCCATGTGGGACATAGGATGCCATGTTGGACATGGGATGCCATGTGGGAAATGGGATGCCATGTGGGACATGGGATGCCATGTGGGACATGGGATGCCATGTGGGACATGGGATTCCATGTGGGACATGGGATGCCATGTGGGACATGGGATGCCGTGTGGGACATGGGATGCCGTGTGAGACATGGGATGCCGTGTGAGACATGGGATGCCGTGTGGGACATGGGATGCCGTGTGGGACATGGGATGCCGTGTGGGACATGGGATGCCGTGTGGGACATGGGATGCCGTGTGGGACATGGGATGCCGTGTGGGACATGGGATGCCGTGTGGGACATGGGATGCCCTGTGGGGCGTGGGATGCCGTGTGGGGCGTGGGATGCCGTGTGGGGCGTGAGATGCCGTGTGGGACGGGATGCCGTGTGGGGACGGGATGCCGTGTGGGACGGGATGCGGTGGGGACGCGGATGCCGTGTGGGATGCGGTGGATGCGGTGTGGGGCGGGATGCCGTGTGGGGCGGGATGCCGTGTGGGGCGGGATGCCGTGTGGGGCGGGATGCCGTGGGGGCGGGATGCCGTGAGGGACGTGGGATGCCGTGTGGGGACGGGGATGCCGTGTGGGGCGTGGGATGCCGTGTGGGACGTGGGATGCAGTGTTGGACGAGGGATGCCGTGTGGGACGTGGGATGCCATGTGGGACGTGGGATGCCATGCGGGACATAGGATGCCATGCGGGACATGGGGTGCCATGCGGGACATGGGATGCCATGTGGGACATAGAATGCCATGTGGGACATGGGATGCCATGTGGGACATCGGATACCATGTGGGACTTAGTGTGAGATGCTATTTTTATAATTTGTCTGGTTATATGATATGGGTGCTAATTTGCATGGGCATGCGAACCATGACATATTTACCATTCTAATTTGTCTTTTCTTCAAGCGTGCGAACCAGAAAAAGCATGCAAGCACAATCCTCGCTCATCACAGTATCTGTTCATTGTACGCTGTCCGACATTTAAAATGCGCCCGCCCAATCAATCGTTCACGTTCGTAATGATGCATTTCTGTGCATGACACTGCGTGACACTGAGTGTTATCATTTTTAATGTACGCGGAGACAAAATCTGAATTTTCTATTTTTACCAATTTCTTTATTTTCTTTACCAATTTTCAACATCTTCTTAAGCAAATTAAGTTTTCATTTCCAGGTGGGATTGTATAAAACATATTGAAGTAAGATTAAGAGTGTATGAATTTTCATGTACATGTATCTTGGTGTTTAATATGATACTGAAATTTTAGTTGCCCTAAATTTCTAGGGCAACTTTTTTTGAGCATGTGTAAAATCCATTTACGTTTGCTTCAGCGTGCGTTTTTTTCTTCTTTTTTCAACGAGCGATTTCCTACACCTTAAATCAGCAAACTTTGTGGAGTGAAGCTGATGAAGGTATAGTTACTGTACTAATGTCCAAGATACAGTACCATTAAACATGTATGGTGCCATTAAACATGTATGGTGCCATTAAACATGTATGGTGCCATTAAACATGTATGGTGACCATTAAACATGTATGGTGCCATTAAACATGTATGGTACCATTAAACATGTATGGTACCATTAAACATCTACAAACCAAACCATTTAAGATGATACAGATATATAGAGTTCTTGTACTAGTGCATGTTTCCCCCCAGCAATATACCCTGTGTCTCACATACCAAGTTTAATATGTGTCCATTATGTGTGGCTTTTATCTTTGCACTCTTATCTCCGCTCTCTAAATGATGTGGATATTTCATGATAAATCTTAATCATTTTAGTGCGTGATAAAACTGTCATTTTATAACAAAGGCAATTCAATACCTCATAAAATTGTGGTATCCATGCTTCTATAGATATTCAGAGTAGTGGTGTGTTCCCTTTTCTTCACTTTGGCCATTAATATGTTTTATGAACCCCTTCACAAATGAAACCCACCCGTCTTTTGTTTGGGCTGTTCATCCTCCCTCCAATTTTTAAGTACATGAAATTATTTTAATGGTGTGTACATGCATGTACACACCATATGTATGTCTCTTTTTCGAAAATGCTGCGATGTGTGCCATCTTCCGGGAGTGGTGCTTTCTTAAAAGTGAAAAGAATTATTGTTATAAATGATTCTTTCAATCTATTAAAGATGAGCAAGTTGTTATGATCTTAGGATTAAACATTGATCTTTTGCTGTATGCATGCCATCGAGATTACAGGGTTTGAGGACTTTTACAGGTAGCACAAGCTACATTACTTTGCTCTGAAGTACTGTTTTAAATAAGTATGAAAGTACAGTAGATGTAGGGATTTTATATTCACCAGAAAGTGCTTGAAATTCTGAACACAATTGTCTTTATATTACAGTATGTTAATAGCCCCTGCAGTTTGGCAAATCAAAATTTGAAGAATTTTGAATGTATGCAAAAGTTGTGATTTATGAAAGAGAGAAGGGTCAAAATCTTTAACTCTTACTCTATTAGCACTTTTTTGAAAATGAGTTTGGGAGGCGGAGTCAAAGATAAGGCACCCAAAACAGCGATAATATTGCCTCGTAGTGGATTAAGGATTAATCACAGGCTGATAATTGAAGGGTCCTCTGTCTTTCAAGCAGCATAGTCGGGCTCATTCCGCTTCAGTGACCCGGTGGGCTGCCCACTGGCATCATGCTGCATATATTTTTGAGTTGGCACACTTGTCGCGGGTTGATTACTTCACCTCTACCAGCACTTTTTGGAAAACGCGCTTGTGAAACAGAGTCAAAGATAGGGCCCCCAAAATGGCGATAATATCGCCGCGTGGTAGAGGAAGGGTTAATATAATTATCTAAATTTCTGTTCTACATTTCAGTCACTGAAAATTATCAGACATTTCTCCGCTAAATTTTAATTAAGAGTATGATGGAAATTCAAAACCTCTTGGCCGTATTCAACTGCTCCCAGCCTCCCATTCAACTAGCATTGGTGGAGAATTGAAAAACCCTAAGTTAACATAAGGAAATACATAGGTTTTCTTGATGTGATGTCACAAAATTTTAATAAAATTTGAATACTTTAATATAATAAAGGCCCTAAAATTCAAATGCTGTTAAATGGTCAATTTTAACCGATTTTGATGGTTTATTTGCTATTTTTATGGTTTATGTCCTATTTTCTTCCATTTAAGATTAGGTTGTTGCTACATGTCCATATATCATTCTTAATTTTTTTGTATTTCTCTTTTTAATAGGAAAGTCTTTAGGTCCTACTGTACTTGTGACAAAACAATTCTGTCTGATGTGCTTCTTCACAGTGTACCTTTCTCACATAGGGTCTTGAAAAATTGATTATTTTCTGACTTTCTTTGAAAAATGTGTGTATATTTCTTGCATAGGCATTCTTTGTACTTCATTTTATGAGAGATGTGGGGAGGGTGCAGGGAAGAGGGTGGGGAGGGTGCAGGGAAGAGGGTGGGGGAGGAGGTGGGGAGGGTGCAGGGAGGGGACATCCTTGTAGATCTCCTCCAAAAGAAGAGATTTTCCAAATATTAACTTTTTTACCTTATATTTTGATTTAATAAGCTTTGCATATATTGTGCCCCCCTTTTTCTGGTAGATATGTCACAGCCCCAAAGGTTGTCAATATGCTGGTGTAACGTATATCTGACAGTATGTATGAAGCTGTGTACAATAGATGCCATTGGCTAGCTTGCTACTGCTTCTGTACATACAGTAATCAGCATCAAATGGTTTGTGACTCCAAACAGAGCTTGCGTTAGAATTCTTTGTCTGGCGTATTTGGTTATCATTTTTGGCATATTTTGTCAATTTGCCGTCGTATGTACAGTGCACTGCGTAATGTACCGGGCACTGCGCGCTAGCCAAACGTGCATGTATTGTTAACACACACACACACACTTGTGTAGGCCTGCCTCGCTAAGGTACAACACAATACAGGAGGAAAGTAGAATCCTAGCTAATAATATCGTTGACAATTGACAGCCTGCATTTAAAACAACATCAAAAGTTTTCACGTACAGTGTTACATACATGTATATACTGTCTATATATATATTAGCGTAGATGTGTTGATGTACAGTACTTGTACGGACATGTTGAATCAGTCGGCCGTTAGTCTCCTTGTTGTGTCATTTTCCTTTTATTTCTGAGCATTTCAAAATAATTTTTTTAGTAAAACTGTCAATCGCATCAGAGAGGTCAGATTTTCATGATTTTCATTCATGTTAATGAAAAACTCTGGCGTAAAACTTCACAAGCTCTATCTAAATTTTACGACGCAGTTACAAGATGTGTCGTAAGAAATTTCAGTTATAGCGTAATATACGACAAATTTGTCGTTAAGGCGAATGCTTACTCCAAACCAAAGCCTGTTTCCAATATCGTAGACGCAAAAAATACATGGAGAATCTTTGGCAAGCTTTCCTGTCATTTGTGACCTCAAGCAAAGTTATTGTCAAATAAGTCCCTATTATTTTCTTCTTGTTGTGTGTTTTAAAGGAAGGCTATCAGTCATTATAAGCCACCATCTTTCTTCAGATGGTACTTAATTTGTTGCCACTAAACTATTTTCATTTCAAGTCCCCTAGTGTTATTCTGTTGTCACATTTGGTGTTGTTCCTTTTCTTTAGTTAATCTATTTAACCTTGGGTTCTTTATCTGATCAGGGAAACCTATGTCCTGAGTGTAAAATTGTGATGTGTGGAATATAATAGGGAGGATTTGAAGAGGTCTGGTCATGATAGAGGTTTTTGAAGTGCTGTAATTACAGATATTTGGCATCTTGAGAATTGCTACATTGTTTGAAATTATTGAATACCTCTGGAATTTAGATACATTCATTGATTAGATTATTTTGTATTTTATGGGAAAATGTTCTGGAAACTGGTCAGATTTATTTTTTTGTGAGTTGTGTTTCGTTCATAGAAACTCACCTGTAATTTACTCAAAAATCTTGACCATGCATTTCTTCAGAGATATCCTTGTATTTAACAGGAGATATCCTCGGATTTACCTTTATATTTGTTCATATGAATTTGTTAAATTCTTGTTTTCAAATTTTCTTTCCCAGTGATCAAAGTGTTAATTTGAAGGGCTCATTGACAGTTACTGTATAAAGGATTCCTCTAATTGCTTAGTCAAGGAACATTCAATTCAGTAGGAAAATTGCAAATTCGTTATTTTGCAAATTAGTTTTCAAGAAATCTTAAAGATTTTAAATTGAGACACAATTTTATTGTTACTATAAATTTTGAATAACTGAATTATGTTGGTACTATCAGGGAAAGACTAAAAAAATCAGGTTGCATTCAATGGATTCCTTTCCAATCTCTAATCAGGGAGATAGGCTGAATTATTAGATTGACACATTTTAATCTCCAATCAGGGAGACAGGCTGAGTAATTAGATTGACACATTTTAATCTCCAATCAGGGAGACAGGCTGAGTAATTAGATTAATACATTTCAATCTCTAATCGGGGAGATAGGCTGAGTAATTAGATTGATACATTTCAGTTTTCAATCGGGGAGATAGGCTGAGTAATTAGATTAAGACATTTCAATCTCCAATCAGGGAGATAGGCTGAGTAATTAGATTGATACATTTCAATCTCCAATTGGGGAGATAGGCTGAGTAATTAGATTGATACATTTCAATCTCTAATCGGGGAGATGGGCTGAGTAATTAGATTGATACATTTCAGTTTTCAATCAGGAAGATAGGCTGAGTAATTAGATTGATACATTTCAATCTTCAATCGGGGAGATAGGCTGAGTAATTAGATTGATACATTTCAGTTTCCAATGGGGGAGATATGCTGAGTAATTAGATTGAGACATTTCAATCTCCAATCGGGGAGATAGGCTGAGTAATTAGATTGATACATTTCAATCTCCAATCGGGGAGATAGGCTGAGTAATTAGATTGATACATTTCAATCTCCAATCGGGGAGATAGGCTGAGTGATTAGATTGAGCTACAGTACATACTGTAGGCCTATGTGTGATGTATTGGATTAATCAGTAAAACACAACTTTATTTTTCTGTAGTGTTCGAACGATTACACTGTAATGGGTTTTGCCGATTACCTATCATATCTTGTCATAATTGGCCCGATCTTTTTATGATAGTACTGATAGGGAGGCTGTAGTGAAAATTCAAAGTGGCATGTAACTTTATAAATAGGATTAAATAAAAGATGGTGGTTGTAGGAACAATAAAAACAAAATTGAAATAAGAATCATGTAAATAGGGACACAGTTTTCAAGTTATGAGAAAAAAATGGTGTCACTTGGATTATCCCAAATTTAATCGCTGTCTCCATGACAACCAGATTTGGCCAAATTTTTGTCAGTTTTGAAGAATCAAGCATTTAAAGCATAATGAATATTTGGACATCTTACTTTACCACTGATATCAAGTATATTCCTGTTCTGTACAATATTCTCTTCAACTTAAAAAAATAAAATAATTGAAAATGTTAACAACAGTTAAAGTGTAAACAAACCGTAAACATACATTAAATTGGGAAAAGTGGGACAAATACATTTTAATGTAAATTTGCTTAATTTGATTTGAATGTTGTTTTGAAATGAAATAAGCTGTGGTTTAGCAAATGGTTTAGCAATGTATAAGATTAGCATTTAAGGACATAATGAACAAATGGAAAGTCTAATTATCGACCTAAATAATTAATTAACATTGACGAAAAGTGACACAATTTATTGGGTCAAAATGTGCAAATCTGAGATTATTTCAGTGTACTTTCAAATAATTAATTAAGTTGACAGTTGTAAGATTCTTGCTGAAATGTGTATAATTTGAATAACAAGATAAACAAATACATAATCAAAAAGTTAATTAATAATCATATAAGATTAATTGGAATTCCCACATTTTGGGTTATTTACTATAACATTGTTTAAAATGATGCATTTGATTTGATTAAAACCAATTTGAATGAACTTGTAATATTCCTTTAGAATTTTGAAATATTACAAACATTTAATTACTGATTAATTGTTAATGAATTAATATATATATTAATTAAAATGTTTAAAGTATGAGCACAGATGCCTAATTTTCATGAAAAAGTGAAAAAATAAATAATGTGATAAAATAAAAAAATATCTTATTTAATCAAAAGTTAAGTTTCTCTCAGCAATGTTATTAGTAAACAAATTATACACATAGATCAAGACAATTCATGATGGTACGCACACAATAACAGTGTACTCACAATTAATGTTTGGTTGATCGATAAATGAAAACTCTGATACCAGCTGATAAATCATTTAATTAAGCTTACCTTAATATAGGTAAGTTATGCTTAACATTATGTACGATTAGAAAAAGGAAATTTATATAAATTGCCCTTGAAATACGGGAATTCCAGCTACAGTACAGCGGTGTTTACAACTAGAACTTGGGTTGGTACAACGCTTACAACGGTTATCAAAGGCCGTGGACATGATTGGTTGTCGATGTTACCATGGGTCAGTTAGAAAATAAGTTACGCCGAATGCCGACCCGTCATTAAATTGGGCTTTGTGACTAGTTATGGCTTAATTTAAAGATCAAGAAATTCTCTTTCAAACAATGCTTAAATTTTTGCAATTGTATTTTGATAAGCATGCTTAAAAATGAAAATTATAGAAAACCTAAAACTAAAGTATCATTAGAAAGCTTGAGATATTGTCTTTCTTTCAGGCCACATTTGGATACAAGTGATTAATGACGTGTCGTAATTGCTTTGTATAAACCCACCTGTTTAACACACAACATAATGTCACCTCCCAGAAAATTAACACAGCTTCAAGTCTCCGATAAGCATGTTTTATCGTCCCGTAATTACTCAAATTTTCATCAAATTGCATAATTTTGGTCTTATTGGAAAGGTTATTAATACACACAAATTAATAATTATTATGCCAACTTTTAGATATGTTGAATAAAAGTAGTAAATATCGTAAGTTAAAAAGATGTTTTTTAACACATTTAGTTGTGAGTTATCAAAATAGTATGTGCGCATGCTAGCAAAATCTGTGGTTACACATTGCATCAGGAAATTGTATTACTTTAGTCTCACCATTAGTGCCAGACACGTAGTACCAGGCATGTAGCCAAGGGGGAGCCACGGTTCCTCCCCCTCCCCCCCCCCTTCCTTCCCTTTGCTGAATGTCTATTTTTAGGATGTTTTTAAATAATTATTGTAATGGCTATGCTTTTGAGTTTTTCATAGAGGTCGGCTACCCCCCTTTAAAATTTCTGGCTACGAGCCCTAACTATATATTTTTGTCATCATTATCATATTTTTGATTTTTAATTTTTAGCTTTTCATGTTTTAATGTTTTAAAAGGGAAGATAGAAATTTAAAAAGTAATAAATAATGAAGGAAAAAAATTGCAAAAATTGGATAGATAATCCATGGGCATTTCACTGTTCTCATTATGTTGCCGATCGCCATAATTGGCCCAATATGATTGGCCATAATCGGCCCGATATAATTGGCAAACCATTTATCGTGTTAAACACTATTTTTCTGCATTGACTCATTCTAGTTTTTACCATTTATTGTATTGACATTGTCATGTGCCGCTGTGACAGCATTTGACCAATCATATGTCCAGCTGTTCGGGACACCCAAAAATCTTCTCCGGGCAGCCGTGACGTTTACTTGACTTGCTGGGAAGGAGACCTTGGTTTTCGGCAAAATTTGCACAAACATCTTTTAATGTGCAACCTTATTAACAATTTTACATGTACTTTCAGGACATCTACAAATTCAAATACTTTCTGCCTGGTAGGCAAAGTTGGTTTTTGGTTGAGTGTCTGTTTGCTTTGAAATCATTTTAGGGATCAGTGGATGAAACATAGTTTGAAGAAAAGAATTCAACAATGAAACTGTCTGGTTTCTGCAGTACAGTGCCTTCAAATTGTAGTTTCACCGAATAAATACAAGGTTGAATCCAATTCTAACACAAGGTCCTGAACTAAGCGCTCAAAAGCCATATTTTCCTGCTGATTAGAGCTATCCATGTCAGCACCTGGAAATGCCCATTCACAATTACTTACTCTGAATAGAAAGGAGTGGGGTCCATTAGGAATAAAAACTAACATGAAAACCTACAACGGCTTTGGAGCCACTGAGCTGGGGTGAAACCAGTCTAGTGTTTCTATGGTTGTATTATCCGTAAATGTGTTATCTGCATTGCTTTTTATCGCATTTCTCTTGTGTTTTAGGCAGATTGTATTAACCTGACTTCAGCTTGTAAAGTGACTTTTGTTATTGAAACTGTTAGCTTTGGAATTCTTAGCTGGATTTTAGTTTCCAGGATACTGTGATTTTAGGTTGTGTTTCAAAGATTTAGGGTTGGTTAGCTTTTAAAGAAGAAGAAAAAAAAGAATCAAACCCAAGAAATATCAACAACTACTGTATTTTGAATCTCTACATTACTGGAATAGCCATGGAGGTATGGGCATAGGAAGGGTGACCTCTAGTGAATACTAGAAAATATATTTTTCAACGACTTTTCAAAGAATTGGGCTTGTGAAAAGTTCAGTCGGGCTAGTAAAATGTGAGGTGAGGAAGCCTGATGGGCTAGTGATAAACCAATACTTAATTCTCTGCCTTACTTTCCTCATCTTTCATTTATTACCTTAACTTACCTTCTATCGTCCCTTCCCTCTATCCCTCCTCTCTTTCCTCTCTGTCCTAATTCAAGCACCTTAGTTTTGAACACCCTCTTGGCACATTTGACTCTAACTGTTGCGGTGCCGTTAAACATCAACAAATTAAACCAAACTAACTTTGAGCCCTGATGAGACCTGATCTATTATTTTGAATTCCTATGAATTTGCGAAAATGGTGCCCTCACGTTTGGAACAAGAGCTCCTTTTAATATTTTCACATTAAAGAGGGCCCGGTCAGGTCTAACCCGTTTTTCCACAGTTATTCAGACAGATACGACGATCATCAAAGCGGAAGTATGTTGTTTGCATTTTCTGCTCCCCCATTCAGCTGTTGAGAGATGTGGCAATGGTTGAATGGCGCTTACTGTCCTTTTTAAGCCGTCGGTCTTAATGGTAAGACAGTCACACCCTACCTAGTTCTCTAAACGCTATTCGAGAAGAGAAGCATGAAAACGCGGTGTTCATTCACTTCCCTGAGCTAATAAATGGATGATGCGCCATTTGGGCGGCTCTACTCTCTTCTAAAAAAGCTCTAATGTTTGTAAAGCACATTTGAATATACGCTATATAAGATAATTACATGTACTATAATATACATGACACCAAAAAATAAAAATTGAGTTTATAACAGTTTTGCATAGTTAATTAATATTAAAGGCATATTATCCAATCAAAAGTCCTGAAAAGAACCATTTGCATAAAAAAAATTGAAACTAATCCAGTAATCAACGCTCCCAACAATGCAAGAATTGAAAACTGCTATGCGAAATTGAAAGTTGTGTGATGTCATTTCCAGAACAATCCATCATCGGCGAACATACAAATACAAATTCCATTATCATACTTCCTCATTTGCATCGTGATTCCTCTTCTTCAGAAGACATTGATCTTGATATATCAGGTCCTTTGATCTTGATATATCAGGTCCTTTGATCTTGTTATCTGGTCCTTTGATCTTGATATATCAGGTCCTTTCTGATGGAAATAAATAGTTTTTAATACACAGTAGATGTCAATATTTGCAATAATTACAAGTTCAGTCAAAACTTTAAAACCCTGTTCAAATTCATGACTTAAAAGTTTCATTTTGGAACTAATCAATGTACTTAATTAAAGAGTGATTTTAACGTTAGGTTTCATATTAGGATATACTGTTTTACTAGGCTGCTGTCGAGCAGGGAAAGTTCAGAACATACTTTGGTTTCAAGCTATGATTTCTGTTGTAAGAACTCATACATCATGATAATGGTGCACGGTCTACCGTGCTAAGAAAAGTACCTGTACTTAATGGTGCCGGTACAGTACGATACCACCAAATGAAAAATACTGAGGTACCGTAGAGTACCGTCAGTATCGGTACTTGCAAGAATAAGTTATAAAATTTACTTTTAGTCACTTAAATATGATATTTTCGAAATAAAAATGTATTTTAGGTACTTTTGGGTAGTCATTAGTAAAAATACTCGGTAATTCGGTAATACTGGTACCATTGGGTAGTACAGTACCAGTCCCAAGAATGTTGAGCTCCGTGCAACGATACATCATGTTAACGTTTGCTACATGTACATTTTAATTCTATGAAACTAATGTATATACAATATATGATATCATTGTGTGAAATGTCAAATTAAGACAAATATTCAAAGCAGTTTTGTTCAACTTCATAAACTTACAAGTTTCAGGGTTAGGCCTAGGCTTAATGTAGTTATTATACACATTTCTCAGTATGGTTGACATTGGGATTGCCGTATAATCTTATAGCCAGCCATCAATAAATGGCAGCAATCAAACGTGGTTGGCATCAGTACGAAGGTACTATGGGGAATACTAGGCTTAACAATCCTAGACACAAACTTTGCAACACTTTTAGGCCGATATCATCAGGCTACGGTATTTCGAAAAGTGATGATATTTTTTCATGAAACCTAATGAAATATATATTAAAGAAAATAATAACACCTCTGTAAGAGATGTATTGTTGAAAAATCGTTCTATTCCTGGTGAGAATTCGTCAAATTTCTAGGAATTAACACACATTAACACTTGTTTGTGTAATGTGAAAGTGTGCAAGAAATTTTCGTTCTGGGAGTGATGTCACCAATTTCTATCTGATGAGAACGAATACTATATTTGCTTTTTTTCTCTAATTTCTGCTGTTACAACCAACACAAACTTTGGAATAATTCTCCATCAAATTATCCACATAATCAAATGGGAGTAATATGAAACCCATGTCATGCCCTCTTTAAGACTATTTTTGAGTCAATATGTTGAGGTCAATTTTATATTGTGGCAAAATGTTTACATTGTAATCTTGCAATAATGTCTCTGAAAGAGGCAGTATTTTCAAATTTAAAGCTCTATAGCTTTAAAATCTATATGATAATTTGTTGTTTGGCTGTAGGTTGTAGTACAAATAATAAAATTAGTAATAAAATACTTCATTAAAAACAGCTTCTATTTTCAAGATGGATTTCTATTGTCAAAATAGACTGGAATAAAGCCTTCACATTACCATTATACCCCCTTTTGGTACTTAATAAACTCTGTACCAGAATAGGTAACAAAAGTTTGCTATGCTGGTACTGTACATAGTTTATTAAGTACCAAAACACAAGAGTATAATGGTAATATGAAAGCTTTATTCCAGCCTATTTTGACAATAGAAATCCATTTTGAAAATAGAAGCTGTTTAAATTACATCATTTCCAAAATCCCAATCAATCCTTTAATGCAATATTATATTAATTGCGTGTTTCAGAATTACAGGAAGCATGTTTAGTTTAATTATTGAGATAGGGTATAACATATTCTGTACAAGAACATGCTTGCCCATCTGCTACACTCATGTAACAGAAAAATATACATTATTTGGATTAAAAATACCCCCAAAAATTTCTTGGATCTGTAAATATGACATCACAATGTATATTGCACTGGTCCCTTTTCACCACACAGGTGAAACGTTTGAAATGTAAGAACTCCACACTGAATGTGATATCAAGTAGTGCTGTCATGACATGGCTCTATTACGTATCGATTATCGTGGAGAAAAATATCGCCATATATTGTATATCGCGATAATTTGCAAGAAAATCTACCTACTGTGGTGTAGCGATTATCATACCTGTCTACAGACCACGAGGCCCTGGGTTTAAGCCTGGGTTTGGTAGACAGGCCAGTGCACCACAACTGGTTATCAAAGGCCGTGGACATTGACTTGGTTGTCAATGTTATGTCTGTCCGTACGTTGTACCTGTGTTCTCGTCCGGGTCGTATTAAGCGTTTCGTGATAGCAATTGTACTATCACAACAGAATACGCAGGCGACGACCCCGTCATTATAATTGTGTGTTCAACTCTCTCTCTTTGCAAGAAAATTGACTTACGCCACATTGTTAATATCACTAACGTTATATGATCATGAAGTTACAATTTACTACATGATATGATGGACGTAAGAAAAAATGATTTACAGATCTAGGAGACAACATGATCGTGTGACTATCACGTTCATCACACATCATGCACGTGTTTGGGAATTCAGCCAACGTGACCATGAATCATTGAATTGAGAGCCTGAGTGGCACATTTTAGACCAAATTTTTGTTCTTTTTGCCAACTTACATTGGCGCGTGCCAGTGTGTGGTGACGGAGCACGATTTTTAATTAGTAGTTTTAATGTTTCCGATTATTTTGCACGTTTTTAATGGCCTAAACTTGACTTTTAGAATTAGTACTATAATGTAAGAATTGTAATGTACGAAGTAGCCTAGCCTATAGTAGTTGTGCAAAAATTTCTTAGTTGAGTATTAGCTTTTGGTATCGCGATATGTTGTGGGAGGCATATTTCATGTTGTGAGAAAATAGATATCGCGATATTGTGATAATTGATATGTCATGACAGCACTTATATCAACATGGTTAAGTTGTGGGCAAAAGAGATATCGTGATATTGTGATAATCGATATGTCATGACAGCACTAATATCAACATGGTTATGTTGTGGGAAAAGAGATATCGTGATATTATGATAATCGATATGTCATGACAGCACTAATATCAATATGGTTATGTTGTGGGAAAAGAGATATCGCGATATTGTAATAATCAATATGTCATGACAGCACCAATATCAACATGATTATGTTGTGGGAAAAGAGATATCGCGATATTGTGATAATCAATGTGTCATGACAGCACTAATATCAACATGGTTATCTTGTGGGAAAAGATGTATTGCGATATTGTGATAATCGATATGTCATGACAGCACTAATTTTAACATGGTTATGTTGTGGGGAAAAGAGATATCGCAATATTGTGATAATCAATGTGTCATGACAGCACTAATATCAACATGGTTATGTTGTGGGAAAAGAGATATCGCGATATTGTGATAATCGATATCTCATGACAGCACTAATTAATATCAACATGGTTATGTTGTGGGAAAAGAGATATCGCGATATTGTGATTTCGATATGTCATGACAGCACTAATATCAACATGGTTTTTTCACCAATTTATTTGGCTATTTTGTGTCTTATGCTTATCCTCTACCTTGAAAATAAAAATTTGGTGAAATATTTCTTGAAAATGGATTTGAGGAAGTCTGAGGCCTGCTCTCATTTGTGACCAGTTTGTTTTTATATCTTCGTTGTATTATTGACTCCCTTTTCTTAAAAATCCAAAGACAGCTAATCCATCCGAACCATTAGGCTCATATAGGGCCGGTATTTATCCCTGGTTTCCATGGCGCAAGTGAGTGTACATGACTCTCCCTGGATGGGACGCCAGTCCATCGCAGATTAACTCCCTAGCTGTGCTGGTACTCATTTTACAGCTGAGTTGACTGAAGCAAGTCGTGTAAAGTGCCTAATTGCTCAAGGACACAATGCAGCACTCGCGGTGCGAATCGAACCCGGTACCTTTCGAATACGATCATGACTCCTTAACCACTGAGCCACTTCACCTGTTCGAGATCTGAACAGATTTCTTTAGATCTGTTTTCAAAAACAGTAAGATTGTCATCAGGTCTGAAGTCATTTATATTCTCTTAGACACTGTGCAACTGTGGCACACTGTGCAACTGTGGTACAGTACAACCCACAAAACCAAAAAAAAGAAAGAAAAAATTTGAACAATAAAACGAACAACGGGGCAAAATAACTTAAATTGTGTTTCATTTCACATCCAATTTGTAGCTTGGCACAAATTCTGTCTTGCTTATTATCCTCTCATTGTAAGGCAGGATAGAAACCCTTTAAGACATCCAGTTGTTGTGCTTTCAGTGGTATTTTTCGTGACAAAGGTGACATACTATCTTAAGTGGCATATCTTTGGTTCAACTTGTCTCAGGTGATGAGTTGAAAAAGGAGTGGAAAGCGACAGATTTTAATAAAGGACAATTGATACAAAGAATTTTCCTTGTTGCTTTCATTTGTTTATTAAGAGAACTGTACATTCTGAGCATATAAGTTTCTGATGTTACAAGAGCTTAAAAACAGTCAGTGGGATAGCTAAGGCAATGTCTATTTTAGGACATGTAGCAATTTTTATATTGGTTTAAGGTCAGTGGACATGTAGCAATTTTGTAATGATTAAATGAATTGGCACATTTGAATTGGCGCATTTGAATTGGCGCATTTGAATTGATGCATTTGAATTAGCGCATTTGAAATGGCACATTTGAATTGGCACATTTGAATTGGCACATTTGAATTGGCACATTTGGATTGGCACATTTGGATCGGCACATTTGAGTCGGCACATTTGAATCGGCACATTTGAATCGGCACATTTGAATCGGCACATTTGAAATGGCACATTTGGATTGGCACATTTGGATTGGCACATTTGGATCGGCACATTTGAATCGGCACATTTGAATCGGCACATTTGAATCGGCACATTTGAATCGGCACATTTGAAATGGCACATTTGAATTGGCACATTTGAATTGGCACATTTGAATTGGCACATTTGAATCGGCACATTTGAATCGGCACATTTGAATCGGCACATTTGAATCGGCACATTTGAATCGGCACATTTGAATCGGCATATTTGAATCGGCACATTTGAATCGGCACATTTGAATCGGCACATTCTAATCGGCACATTTCAATTGGCACATTTGAATTGGCTTATTTGAATTGGCACATTTGAATTGGCACATTTGAATTGGCACATTTGAATTGGCACATTTGACTGTTGCCGTGCCGTTAAACATCAACAAACCATTAAATGAATATTACAAACCAAACATATCATTTTTTGAATTTGGAAATAGCAATTTTATTTCTTGAGATATGTCTCCTCAAAGTTTGATCTCATCTTATGCTTGGTTTGAGTTTTAAGACTGAGCTTTATGTATTTCTTTAACAAGTTAATTGTACGGCGCACCCTCTGATCCCATGGACGTCAATGTTGCGTCAATTACAATCAAATTTCGATGCAGGGGTACATGTAAAATGTCAGTCATTCAAAGAGTAATAGGTGCCTCAATGTGTGTCATTCTTTCAGTTATCAAACAACATTGTCAACCTATATCAAACAACATTGTGTTAGTCCCAATACCTATTGTATGTATTAAAATGCAACTCATGGCAATGTACAGGCCATGACCACAATCAGATGCACACAATATTCAGGCCAGGTGTATTACATGTAACTATTGATAGGGGTTCCGAAAAAAAACACAAAACATTTGCACGTTGCAAATATTATGAATGGTAGAATTTCTAAAAGACTATTTTAACACTTTTTCAAATTCATATATAATATTTATGTGCATTTCTTTAGGAGGAATACATAAAAAAAAAAAAACTCTAAAATATTTCATGTCAATCGTCGTAGGAACTCTCTTAATTTTTTGCTAAATTACCCATAATTTGGGTGGAATTGTACCTTTTTTTTTCATTATCAATTTCGATAAAAAAAATTGTCAGGTGCGTCATAAGGACAGTCATTGTCAGTCACTTTTACCAACAACTCAATTGCCGAAAAATCCTCCGCATAAAATTATCTCCTTCCGTCATCATGCTTCCCTCTACAACTATATTTAGTCCTCCTTTCCAACCCCTGTCTCTCTACTTTGTTTTTTTTCACCCATGCACCTCCTCTCTCGATCCCAACTTCCTGAGTTTTAGCTGTTGTATTTCTCTCAATCTCCCCCTGTTTTCCTTCCTTTCTACCTCTAGAATGATCTGACCTCTCAGGCACAATTTGACCCCTGTTGTCGTGGTGCCGTTAAGCCCTCATCAAACAAACAAACACTTTTACCAATATGTCCGTCAGAAATTCATTTTGAAGTGGGTCAAAAGTAGGCAATTGTCAGTCAAAGATACTACGCAGGGTTGCGTCAATGAGTATGAATGTATGACGCACCCATTAACATTGACGCACATATCCCGGGGGTCAGAGGGTGTGTCATGATAGGTGCATAAGTCTCAGCAATTGAAAATGATGGAAAGTCTTTTCTTGCTAGAATTGATTGGAGGTACAGTGTATGGCAAAGATTAAAAAACCTTTGGTCAGAATTTGCTGAGTTTCCTCAAAAAATTGTGACAGCAATTAAAAACAAAGATTTACCAAAGCAGAAGAATAAGGTCCCATGCATTACATCACAAATTTGCATATCAATATTCAATTTCTCAAAATAACAGTCTAATGCACAGGTGATGGAAGTATAGTCATAATTCTATGCATTCCATCCACTGTATGTATTCATTACTGTCTTTTGTCTTTGATAAAATTCATTGTCCTTAAGTGGCTTCGTCTCAATTAGTTTATTCATGCAAAGAGCAGAAGGATATCTCTTACAGATAAGAGTTGACTCATTACTAATTAGAACTCAGATTTAGAACTTATTCCAAACTCTCTACGTTTCCCTTTGTATCCTGTAAGCCAATATCCATTTCACTAATCTTTCTGCTTCCATTCTCTCTTGAGCCAAACACGGTGATATATTGCAGATAAAATGAAAATTGTCATCAGATCAGGAAAATCAGAACAGCCTATTCTCCTGATCAAAGCTTTTACCAAAGCTTTGAAGAAAATAAATGATTGCCCGGTGGATGGACACAAGGCATTAACCTATTACTAGCCATGGTCATTTAAAGAATTCCTTTACTTCCTTTGTCCTGTATTTTCTTAGATGAAGATTAGAAGCACTTTGTGGTGATTGCAGTTTGCAAATTACTTGATGTTCATTCATAGGACTAATTCTAGAGAAGTTATTTTACTGCAGGATCAATGCCTTAATGTCGTCAGTAGTTTGTCAAAAGTTTCTGAAAATGAGGACATGCTATGAACTTTTTATTTTGAAGGCTTTCAAAAGTCTGTGGATGTGTAGATGTAAACAGTGGCTAAATTGATATAAAATCAGTTAGCAAAGTAGCAAAATCAGTTCAAATTTGACCATTAATGTGCATTTTGCATTTTAAGATCAAACAAGAATTTGTCATGAAATCATCACAGTCCATTCTCCTGATCATTCACTTAAAGGATCAGTTCAGTGGTCAAGCATGTCCATCTTATATGAACGAGGACTTGAAAAGAAACAAAATGGTGAAGATAGCATTTAAAAATCTTATACCGTTAAGGAGATATTTAAGTTTAAAGTTTGGTGCCATTTCTGTAGAAACGACTGAAATCAGACTAGTTGTGATGTCACAGCCTCAGATTCCTCAAAGTCTTTATGTATTTAAAAAAGTTTATTGAATTTTTTCACTTTGTACATTATTTTCCCTCAAACTTTCTTCAGGTGATATATTATAAATACCCTTCCTAGCTTCAGTTTTACTACTTTTTTGACATATCCCATGGTTTTTAAGCCACAATATCGCAGGACAAAATATGATAGAAAACATAAAGACTTTGAGGAATCTGAGGCTATGACATCACAAGTAGTCTAATTTTAGTCGTTTCTACACAAATAATAGCAAACTTTAAACTTAAATATCTCTGTAATGGAATAAGATTTTTTGAATGCTTTCTTTACCATTTTGTTTCTTGTGAAGTTCTCTTTTATATAAGATAAACATGCTTGACCACTGTGAACTATTCCTTTGATTTACGAAAGCTTTTAATCAAAAGTGACTGTCCGTACGCTAGACGTTAGCCTATTATTAGCCATGGTCATTGAAAGAAGTCAGCCTATTACTAGCCATGGTCATTGAAATTTTTTGTGATTTTATTTCCCAGATGACGATTAGAAGCACTTTGTATTGATTGCTCAGTTTGCAAATTACTTTATGTATATTTATAGGACTAATTTCAAGGAAGTTGTTATACTGTGCAGCACAGGTTAAATGGCTGAAGTGCGTTCGTCAGGAATAGATTACAGGATGCTGCATACAAATGTTGAAGGGCTCTTTGAAGACTATGGATATGTACACTGTAGAGACAGACCTGAAAATTATATGGTTCTGGTGGTTATAACCGTGGAAAAAAAAGAGAATTCACGGGAATAATTTTTTTCTCTCATTAAAAACATTTTTTTTTGTGTGTGTATCTTAAGTAAGCAAAGGTATATGTGGTAAATATGTGCTCTATCATTACGCCCAATCCTCGCTACAAATGTTCAGTCTTTTCACCCGCAAGAACCTCCATTTCGGCAGGTATGACTTTTAGGCTCTGCTAGATGCAATTAAGAAACCCACCGCAGATAGTTCAGTGATTTTACGCATCAGTAATTACACTCCCATTCATCTATATGCACACAATGGAACTTATTGTGAAGGGCCAGGTATTGTGGATTTGGTTACTGCAGGGCCAAGTCATGCGTGTAATGTGGGGCTGAGGATTCATTTGTACTTTTAAAAGGATGTTTTCATCAGTGAGTTATAAACACTCTAGTGAGTTTGAATTCATTGGACTGAAAATTTATAGCCAGAGTTATTCATCATGATAAACGTGTACTTCTGCAATGAATAGTGCATTCAATTGCGAAAGATGGAAGCATAAAGATGTACTTACTACATTGATATTATTTCTGTCATGCTTTTTTTTGGGAAGATTTTCAAGACCTTTATTCAGAACCATGGGAAGTTTTATAATTAATTCCAGCTGTGTGTAGGGGTAACAATTTGGCTAAATTGATTTATAAGTTATTAAAAATAACCAAGTAGCATATATTTGATGAAAATTTGACCATTTCACAGCTTTTTGAATTTCTAAGCATCATTATGCAAATTTGTATACTTGCTTGTGATGTATGAATGGGTAACCATGGTATTTTCTTTTGTAGATAATGTATCTTAAATTATTTTTAAAGGAAAAGAAGCTTTGCTATTTTCACTCCCTAAGTTTCTCAGAGGTGTTTTTGTAAAAGTGTAAGGTCTAGCTGGAAAAATGGCTTGTATTAAGAATTACAGTCACAGCCTTGTTTATAACTCCTGACATCTAACATCTATCTCTTTCAAAATCTCCATTGACCTTGGTGACCTTTGACCTTTTTGTTAATGTGTGGAAAACCCTTTGCCAGTTGTGATCAAGTGTGTGTAAATTAATGAGAAGCTTTGGGTGTATTACTGTGGTCTTGTTCACACTAATCTGTGGATCATGATCACTTCACTGATGATTGTAGACAAGAACACTCTTTAAAAAAAGGCTGTCGTGGCATTTTTTGTTGTTGTATGGTTTGTAATAAAGAAAGTAGTGGCGTGTCTTAAGGGGGTGGGACTTTGCCCTAAAAATCATAGCCCCTTCCCTGAAGAAAAAAACAAACATTCTTCAATTTTGCAAAATATTCATGTATTTTATCTTCATCAATTTTCGGGAAATCTCATTCATTTTTGGGGAATTTTCTTTCTTTTTCAGGAATTCAAAGAGGTTAAAGCTCTTTGGTGAATAAAATCTTAAATTTCCGAGAATTGTTTTTCAAATTCGAGGAAAATTCTTTACTTTCCAGTAAAGCACTGCCAATTGAGAAATTCTCAGGAAGTGTTGCCAAAATTGAACAAATTTTCCAACAATTTTACGCATTTTTCTTCAATTTTATGTTAATAATTTTATACTTTTATCAAAATAAAGCATGCATGCAACTGGGAAATAGAACCCTTCCCGGGGGCCTAAACTTCTATGCCACTGCCCTCCCTAATCTTAAAACTGCATTCAGGGGTTTTTTTTGGGGGGGGGGGGGAGGTTAGCCCCCTTAAAAAATGTAAAGCTAGACATGACCCCTAATGAAAGAGAACAAAGTTATGTCGGTTTTAATTTATTCATTATAAAATAGATTAGATAGAATAGATAAAGGCAATCTGAAACTTGGTTCTCCTGAAATAAACATTCTGACCATATTATATGCTATAGCCACTACATATGGCTGCTATACAAGTACTGCAAGTATTGCCTAGCATAGGTAGTGGCTACCGAGTGAGGTGTTCATCTCACTACATCTGGTGAGACTAGCCTCATCATTTCAAATTTCAAATAATATTATTCTCCTTCACTATCTCTTTGTGACTCTTCAAAAAGATTTTGGTGTAATAAATATTTTCTATTATGTTTCTGAAACAGTAAAATTATCTAATTAATACCATTCTTCATATTGCTTTTAAAACCTGGCTATTAAACCGGAAGTTTTTGTCTACATTTTCAAGGTTGCGAATTTATATGACTTTTGCGAATAAAAACAACGTCATAATTTCTATAATTAGCATTGTTGAAATTAATTTTAGCATAGTAACCACTAAAATACAACCTTTAATACACAGCACTTAATTTGAAGTTCATATTCTCTTCATTTAATAAAATTCAAAATATAGTTCTCAATTAAAAAATGGCGGATTTTGAGCATGGAGTTTACAATACTAGTCCTGTCACGTCCTGAGGGCCACGACAGAAAAAAGGAATGTCATATGTATACACTTAAGCTGACTGGGCCCTGCCCTCTATGGGCCTGCCCTTCCCCTTGTGGGTCTGTCCTGTCCCCCTCTGGGGTCCGCCCTGTCCCTCAGAAAAAAAGGAAAAAAAAATCATATGTATTTGTTTTAAACTTACTTAATTAACCTCATAAATGAAAAACAGACCCAGAATGATAGCATAGCTTTATCCTGTTTAACTCATTAAGAATAGTTTCATTGTGAGGTAGCATTATAGCTAAAATCCCAGCCTTTCCCCTCTATGGGCCATTAATGCCTCTCTCTTCATCCTGCCTTTTTTCCAAATCAAGCTAAAAGGTCTGTCTTGTCTTGTCATTTTTTTTATTTTATAGATTTGATTTATTTTAAACTTAATAAACTTAATTAACCTCATTAAATGAAATGATCGGGTTATCAAGGTGGTGGGGAGGGGGGGTTATCTTTATTTAAAGTGTACTGTACCCTCCAGCAATTGAGACAAGGTAGAGGGCTTATCCTTTTTTTTTAAAGTGTACTGTACCTTCCAGCATTTGAGACAAGGTTAAGGAGGGGAGGGGGGTGTTAACCTTTATTTAAAATGTACTGTACCCTCCAGCAATTGAAACAAGGTGGGGTGGGGGTTATCCTTTTTTAAAGGTGTACAAGGTGTACCCTCCAGCAATTGAGACAAGGTTGGGGGTCATCCCTTTTTTAAGTGTACTGTACCCTCTAGCAATTTAGACAAGGTGGAGGGGGGTATCCTTTTTTAAGTTTGCTGTACCCTCCAGCAATTAAGACAAGGTGGGGTGCGGGGTTATCCTTTTTAAAAGGTGTACTGTACCCTGCAGCAATTGAGACAAGGTAGGGAGGGGGGAGTTATCTCCTTTTTTAAGTGTACTGTACCCTCCAGCAATTCAACACTTTGTCAAATCACCAAAATGTTTCACTTTTCTAGGTTCTAAATCTTGACATCTTGGAATATGTTGGGGAGATATTGTTTAAAATTTTTCTGTGGAAGAAAAGTTCTGGTGCTGTACATTTAAACCCTTGAACTGCTCTGATAAATGTAAGATTGATAAGATTTCCCATATTTAAAAAAAAGAAATCTTGATAATATTCTAGATGGGCAAAACCTTACCCAATATTCGGTTGGGATTACCCATTATTGGGTAACGCATTTGTCAGTAGGTTCATCCCATACATTCACTAACCCCTGTACAACTGTACCCAGCATTTTAACAGTGTATACAGCCATTAAAAAGAGACTATATATGCCAAGAAAGGGTGACTTTAGAGCAACTTTCCAATGCTTACTCTGATCTCAACATCGTGCATTGTTGTTCTGGTGTGCAGAAGGTTGCGTTGTTCTCTTTGTTTGTAGGCCTATTGCTTGCCCTCTTGTGTTTACCTGTCTTTCAGGATTAAACCTAGAGACATGTTTGCTCTGCTAACAAGTAATTAAAAGCTTCTTTTAGGTGTCATAATTTGATTCAGTGAACTGTAGACTACATCTACAGTGTTGCTTGCCCTTTATAACAAGAGTTTGGATTCCACCTGTAAGATCAAGTCAAGATGTGGTAATATCTTAAAGGAGACAAAGTTTTTCTTCATTTAATATGATAGAAATAATAACTATAAGTCATCTGAAAAAATTTCACATCGTACAAAGCAATTTAAGATATATTTTCTAATTTATTAAATCGACGATGACGACGAGTGAACACACAATTACAATGACGGGATCGTTGCCTGCCCATTCGATTATGATAGTAACAATGCTATCACGAAACGCTTAATACGACCCAGACGAGAACACAGGTACGACGTACGGACAGACATAACATCGACAACCAAGTCAAATGTCCACGGCCTCTGATAACCAGTTGTGGTGCACTGGCGTGTCTACCCACCCCAGGCTTGAACCCAGGGCCTCGTGGTCTGTAGACATGTATGATAACCGCTACACCACAGTTCGTAGACAATTTAAATTGATTAAATCATTAACTCTGTCAATACAAATTTACATGGGTGTGGACATGTTGTTCATACGCCCTCTAAAAAAATGTGATGTCATACACCCAGTATTTAATGTCCTGTATTTTTTTATAATCTATTTCACTTTTTCCTTTGCATGGGTCTAAGATTTTTCATTTATATGATATTAATGATTCAAACCCTTAAAATTTTTTGTCAAAGCATTTTGGGAGAAAATTTCAAAGAGAATTTTAAGAAATACATTATGTGTGCTAGCACGTGGGGCAAATTAAGTCATTTCAATCTAAAATTAGACAAAATCGCAGCGTCCATGTTACAACTTCAAACTTGGATAACTTGAGAATGGAATGAGATTTTATGATGGGGATTTTGTTAGTTGATTTTAGGGCTGTACATTTTTGTTAGATAGCCTAAATGTTTAAACTGCCGAATTTTCATTTCTTTAAACATTTAAGTGGACCCCCCAGCCCCATAATTTTTTTTTTTTTAATCTGGACCTCAGAAGTGTTAAGAAAACAAAAAAAAAATTTTTTTTTTGTGGAACTGGTCCTATCCCTACATTACCACCACATGTCCATCATGATGGCCCTCCAAAAAATAAGCAAGATAAGTCTTCAAATTACTCATGAGGCTTAAAAAATAATGATCCATGGTTGAAACCCGCTTTAAACAGATGCAGAAATAAGCTACTGTAGCAGCAAGTAAATTTGCCATGACTTGCAAGCATTTTAAAATGTTTTCAGCACTTATCAGGTGAAAATAACAATCAAAGCTTTTTTGTCTGTGAATTTCTGGGTCAGTTTACAGCTTGTAAAACAGGTGTTAACCTAATGCAGATTTCTGCCTGTTGTTAATCGGGCCTAAGCCCCCACATCAAGTAGCTCTTAGAATTCGGTGAATCAAAGCCAAATTCACAGCTAATTAGTACAAAATTCAATTCTTGCCTTAAAGGGATTTGATCCTTTTGTTGATCATATGTAAAGATTGAATTGTAAAAGTCATTGAATGAAAGTTTTGTGTGTGTTTGAATTGTCATTGATTTTCAATGGCAAGTGTAATCACGAATGTTTAAACTTTTGCAAGTACTAGACGAAGCGTTTAATTAAAGGTTCGTTTCTTTAAACGTTTACACGTGTAATCGTCACAACCCTAGTTTTTTATTTTGTTATTTTCTTTCATATATCAAGCTAGAATATTTGACTGTATGTCTCCTTTAAAGTAATATTCCCATGGATTTTCATTTTTGCATATATGATAGAGAAATTGTATAGAAACAAAGTGGTGAAAAACCATGTTAATATTGTATTCCATTTAGAAGTTATAACATTTTGAAGAGTTGAAAAATGTGCTTAAAAATACCTCGTACAGTATATGTCCTTCAGCTTGGTGATGTCATCAAGGCAATTCCAGCTCAATTCTTATGTATTTCTTATAAATTTACTCACATTCTTTTTACATTATCAAACAGCATTTTTGGTTTATTATAATGGAATAAATAATTTACAAGAAAACATTTAATTTTTTTTTTTTTTTTTTTTTTTGTGTACATCACATTTACAATAAGAAAAAAATCCAAATCATTTTTAAAGAAAACAAAAAACATTTTATTGTAATTGTTTCTATGACATCACAGATGTTGCCAATCACTTTTGTCCAAATTCAAAAAAACTTTAAAATTTTGTAACTTCTAAACAGAATAAGATATTAACATAGTTTTTTTCACCATTTTGTTTCTAAAAAAATTTTTTTCATATATAAAATTTTTTTTTTTTTAAATCCATGGGAATATTCTTTGATAATTAATTTAATAGTTAAAGGTGTATGGACAGGTACAGACAGGGCCATAATTCCTGGTGGGGAGGAGGGGGAGGGAGGGGAGACAAGGGGGTCATGTCACTCCTCTTTTCCATAGAATAAAAAAAAAGATTGATACATTTTGGAAAATTTATCTCTTGTCACCCCATTTTTTAGATAAGAGGCCATGTACCCCTCCCCTCCCCCACTTTCGAGATAAGAGTTATGTCCCTGGGTACAAATATATTAACCAAAAAAGTTTTATAATCTTAAGTCTTTACATTATGTCAATAACACCTTTAGTTTCATAGCTAGGCCCCATACAAAAAAATATAAAAAATATTAGGTTATGACCCTAACCCAGTTGAAAAGTGATGTGGCCAGGTGTTTTTTTCCCCAAGCTAATTCATTTCAGTGATTTGCAGCGTTCCGAATCAGGCCAGCCACATCAGGCGTAATAAATATTGAAAACTATCGGAAGCAATAGTTTGTATTTCTGTGGAAAATTTCAAGATTGAAACGGAAGTACGGATGCCGAATGACTGATCCGAGTCTTTGGAGAGAAATATATGGTACTAAGAAAAGGGGAAAAAATAAGAAAATCTGAGATTCTCTCAAACTGATTCGCACGAGGGTGATAAGCTTATAATTATATAAGAAATAAAAAATAAAAATTTATGGGGCCTAATTAAAGTTTTGAAGAATTTTTGCAAAAACAAATAAAATTGTATATAAAAGTTATTGTATGATAGACATGATAAGGATTGCTCAAATCTTTTATACAATTCCTTCAATGTCTGTCCTTCACTTTTGTCACAATAAATCACTGTTTTTTGCTCTAAATTTTGATTAAGGATATATATAACGGAAATTCAAGACAGTTCTAATTAACTGCTCCTTTTCAAATAATGTTGGTGCTGGATTTAACATTTTGTAGTTAATAGAAAAATTCTCTTTGCAATGTGATTAAATTTGTATAATTTATGATAATAAGGCCGTTTTATTCAAAGTGCTGTAAAATGGGTCAATTTGACAAAATGTGCTACTTTCATGGTTTTATGATTTTCCAATTAAAGGTGAAATTGGATCTTTATTAATCCCACTAGAAAATAATCTAATTGCTGTAAGAATGATATCGATGGGAAGTTTTCTTTTCTTGGGCTGAAATGGGTAGTTGTGGATCCACTCCCCACCCCCTTGTGGTCCACCTTGCCCCTCAGAAAAAATAAAAATATATGTATATCTTTTTTTAATAAAAAATAACAATTCTCTAAAACTTATTAATCCTAATTAAACTCAAATTAAATATCTTAAATGGATACAGAACACGGAATAATAGCATAGTAAGTAAGAAATGTCCTGTTTGGCTCATGAATGGTTATTATGAATCAGAATAGGTTCATTCTGAAGTATAAATGATTATAGCTTAAATCCCAGAGCTTCACCAGGGACTTAAGCCTTAAGGGGGCCCCTGAACCCCACGCCAAAAAAGTGCAGCACTTTGCTCACACATTAATGTGCCCCTCAACAAATCTAGCACCCTGCCCCATTTTAAATCTGAAGCTAGGGGTCTCTTAGCTCTTCCTGTCCAAGTAAGTAAGCGGTCGGCAATATACAGTAGCATGAGAAAGTTGAGGTCGGAAAAAATTTACTGGATAATAAGTTCACACATGACTGTTAATTCGTATAGTATGCCAGGTGTGAAGGCCTGGCATACCGACACTAGTAAGTGACATTTCGTACAGTACCAAGGAATTTCATCTGTCCAGCTAGCGGTTGAAGATCCATTGTGTTTTAGTGTAAATAGTTGGGTACCCCCTTTGTGATGTCAGACAGAACATGAGTGGAATGTTTTATGAGGCAGATTACATTTGTTAAGTCCGACGGCCAAGGGACATTTGTGTAGTGGCTTGGCATGAATAGAGATAGTTGATTTTACAGTTTGGCCAGAAGTACCTGGCGTTTCTTTCTATCTCAATGGTTTGACCATAGTCCACCTTGTATGGTCATTGTGTGGTCCATGTTTTGAGACAACGCAGAAGAATCTTGTTAAATGTAGAACGGAAGTATTTGAATGTGTACTTGTAGAATTAGCATTCTCTTTATATTTGATGCAAATATAACGGGTAAGCCCTAAGTCTGTTGCTTCTAGAAATTCTACTGCATTCATACTGTAGCTTGGTAGAGAATAAATTAAGAGTGCTCTGGGCTCAATCGAAGAAACTTTCAAAAGGATTAGTTTAGCGGACAGGTTACTCTGTCTAGTATGATAAGAGGGTTAAAAGACAAACTTAACTGGCTATAGACTTTAGAATAAAGATACCTTATTAGCAAGATCTGAATGAAGACTTGCAGATACATTTTTGTCAATTCCATTGCCATATTTTGTAATGACACAATTTTGGTTTGGCCAAATGAGTAAGTGTTTCAGTACTCGGAAAGCAAATACAATGTAACTCCAGATAGTGTCCCCCATTACTTCAACCTGGGAGTTGGCATTAGATGCCAACTCCCTGCTCCAACTTCCTGCAGACCTAGTCCTTCATTTCTATCAGGGCTGCGTAATCACAAAGAGTATAATAAATTAATGTAATGTTTTGAAGCATTCAAGTATACATCAATCCAGGAGTTTGATATTCGCCGTATTATATTACATTGCAAACTACCGGAATCTGACAACACACATTTTTCACCTTTTTCTTATAATGGTAGTACCCAAAACATATTGTAAATAGCCGACTTCAATTAAAATTCTTTTATGTTTTAAATGTTTTTACTTCTTTCTGAAAAATTAATCATGCAATATTAAATTTTACATTTTTTAAAATACCGTATTTTAAAATCATTAGTTTGATTTACAAACATTTTTAATTATTCTAAAATTTGCAAGTTAGTGTATTATTGATGGCAGATTTTCAGCATGTATTTAGCAATACTAGACTTAAGAGCCATGGTTTGAGATTCACAACCCATAAAACTACTATGGCATCTTGTCTCATGCAATATATCTCGTATATAACAATGCCTCTGGTTTATGAATGATGATTTTAGAGCTTAAAGAGAATTAAGATATGGTTCCTGGGCTCACATGTACACCAGCAAATAGCTGCCCAAACATAAATGAAACAAAACTCTGCTCCCCACTTCAATGTTATAATTTTCTTTGTAGAGAGACTTGAAAGGCCAATTAAGCATTAAAGTGTGTGCGTATGTGTGTGTGGAGGGAGGGGGGGGGGGGGGTACTAAGTATTGTCAGAATTGTAGATCATAATTGTTACTAATGTAAGCTGGTATCATTGATTTGTTATTCACTAACAGACTTCCATTGGCTATTTTATTAACCAATCGTGGAGCACTGGTTGGAGACCCACTGGGGATCGAACCCAGGATAAGGAAAGCTGAAGCTTTACTGCACTGCCATGGAGGTCTCTATGTAGTGTTGTATACTAGTCAGACAGCCACATGGCTTGTGTTGGTTGGGAGTCAATATTTAAACAAGCTGTCACTCCTGGTGTAAATATGCTTTGTAAGGTCATTTCCGAAATCAGATGAGTTGAAGAAAATCTCTAATGGCATATAAAACTCAAAATATCGGTCCTGTTTGTGTTTGTAATGAGAATCAGTTATTGTATACTTATTAATGTGAATTTAACCAGTTGGTGAGTGCTTACTGGTGTTTACTCTTAACTTTGAAAATTATACACAATAACTAGGGAAGTACTGTTATGTGTGTCTGTGAAATCTTGTTTGTCTCTTATGTACAAACTTATTACAAAGTGCTACAGCATGTACAAGTTACAACAGAAACTAGTAAATTGGAGACAAAGTCTGACGTTCTTACTTCATATGATACTGAGAATCAAGAATAAGAAATGTTCTGACCAAGCTTTGTACCTCTCAAAGACATTTAACACATTTGTTGTAATTATTAAAAACTTCAATGATACTTCTATCTATGGGACTCGGAGCTGCCATTTTGATTATAAAACATGCAGGAAACGATGGCAATGTATTGTATTTCTTAATAATCTATCTCAAGTTTTATAGCTGTTGAAATTTTGTATTCTTTTGTAATGGGCAAGGACCTTTTTGTGTATATATGAAATTATCAATGATGATGATGGTTAAAACATGATGGTTAAAACATGATGGTTAAAACATGATGGTTAAACTATGGTGTCACATTTTGGAATACAAATTTTAATTACATTTTAAAAGAAATACATAATCCTTATGTTGGGGACATAATGTTATCATGCACAAGATTGCAATACAGAGTTGTACAAAATGGCAGCTTCCATGTGTCAACTCCAAACATGAATTACTTGAGATAGAAATAAAATTTTGACTTGCTGTTTTTGGTACAGTAATTGCTTTATATTTTAATCTTCTCATTGCAGCGATTTTTATTAGGCGGTCTGTGGGAAAATCCAATCTGGCCCATGAACAATAGTTATTATATAATGCAATGTAAGATCAATCTGAATGAGAACTTAAAACCGCAAAATATTCTTTCATTTTGTTTTTTTCTCGGCAGATTAGCTCTCTAAAACAATGTGGCTTATCAAATAAAATGTTATCTTTAGTTCCGCTAAATTGGGCTGGTGGCTTGTCAAAGGAAGGTGGATAGGAGAACCGCTGACATCCTTCTAATCGCTCATGGTCTCAAATTGTTAGTATTCAGGGTTTGTTTTGATGGGTTTTGTTTGTCACATGATGCTGGTTTTGCCACGTGATTGGCCCATAGCCTGAAGCTGTTGTGAAATGATGGCCCTTTGAAAAATTTGATTAAGAACCCTTGTTCTATTTTATGAAATAATGATAGTATCAGACTTTATGTCTCCTTTAAGAAAGCTTAAACGTATTTCTTCCTTCAAAGATAAACTGAGGAGTTTTCTTGTCTCAAAATATCAGCCATTATTTCATCTAATGTGGTAGGACGGGAGGGGGTAGATATGTAGGTGTGTCGGGTGGGTTAGGGGAGGATAATTTAATTTGACAAGTTTGTGTTAAGCCTTGTGTACTATTCTTATTCATATTTACAAACTTACGTTATGTTTATTGATTAAATATTATTATCATTGTTTAATTATTATTTCTTGTAAAGGTGGCCTACTTGTCCAATCATTTGATTGATCAGGTTTTTACTACTTGAGTTCATGTCTACAAGTTTTTGCAAATGTATCTACTGTATTATATAATTAAGAAAAACAAACAAGTTATTTCTGTACATATGTGTACTTGCTTCATAACTTTCTTTTGTCGGAGGTATGTGCTTTTATCATCATCTGTCATGTAACATACTCGACCCATCAACATCATTAATGTTTCAAATCGATCATTACCGTCCATCTACATTTTCTCATTTTGTCACGACTACATCCATACCGGTATAAAAGTAAATCTCCCCCATCCCCAGTAAATTGTGGCCCAGCCCTTATTTCCTAGGAAATTTGGGCCCCCCAGACAATTAAGCCGTAGCCATCCAATAAATTTGGTCCCCCCTCATAGTAAAAATGGTCTGCTAGGAAATTTGTGCCCCGCCCTTCTTTCCTATGAAATTTGAAACAACAACTTGTCCCTCTTTTGCAAGAAAAAGCCCTTTTCTTCCTTCACACTAAACCTCACTGCCGTTTTGCATAAAGCACACCTTTTTTTTTCTTTAGTGTATTAGCTTATCAATTCTTTTCACTTTTTAGCTGATCACTTCAGTACACAAAATTAATTAAAGGAACCTTACATACACACCAGTAAATTGCCGAGTAAAATCAATCCAGAGGGGACCCAATTCACTAGACATTCCTTAGGAAATATGGACCGGGGGGTCCAAGTTTACAGGGGGGGCAAAATTTACTATCACACTGGCACCCACCATCTGTTCACATCTCTCATTGCAAAAATATAGTGTGCAGTTCTGGACACTGAATGATGTAAATATCATCTGGCCGTAAGTAGGTCAAGATACAGGTAAAGGTGAACGAAGACACCACGTTATGGACGGTTGATTTGAAACAATAATCTTCAGCATTTTATTAGGACAGAATAAAGGCTGCATTCTCACTTATCTCCGAATCATATGATCCCTCGATTATAACTTTGCTAGATGCTTGTAGAAAAAAAACCAAAAACGATGTCATGTGCTCTTACTTGAGTGTGAGCTTGAGGTCACACCCACTGCAGATGATCCGGTCATGGGGTATGAGTAAACCGGAAGTCAAGAGGTGGGTCATTGAAACCCTCACTGGGCCTTTTCCCACCCCCTCCCTCTAGGATAAAGTGTAATTTTACAGTAACAAATGATTCACAGGCCACTGATCTGTGTACACACGTTTATTGAGAATTTCATCGGTGGATCGGATTGCCTGCTCTGGATCATGATCCTACCCTCGACTAGGATTAAGAGGTTGTTATCAGATCTGGTAATGGTTCTCATAGTAAAAAAAAATCTGCGGATCTGATGGCGTGCGTGATCGAGAACTCGTACTCAAATGAGAACATGCTGAAAGTTTCCCCTAAAGGAACAGAACCACTGCTGTGCATCAAAGCATAACTTACAACTGTAATAGCACTCTCTGCAGGGATTACTATCGTAACAGAAGCTGACTAGAAATTAATTTTCTTTGTTTTTTTTGCTGGAGAAAATATGATATGTTTTGAGAGGCAGTGAGAATGGAAGTTCCCTGAAATTTTCTCAGTATGTGGCCTTGCCTCCGGTAAGAGATCTCTGTATCAGAACAGGTTTGATTGCAAATCACAGGAACTTGTTAACTACCGTTGCTTAAATGGCAACAGATTCACATTGGATGTGTTGTTATACTCCGCGGTGCAGCTAGGAGCACCCTGGGTTGATCACTGGGATCGTGAGATCATATTAAACCCTTCTTGTAGATATATACAGTAGATGTACAACCAGTGATTTTTTCCCTGGTACAACTTTCAAATAATTCGTTATCATGAATACTTTCACTGAGGTCTATGTAGAATTTGGGTTGAAGTCTTGACAGGACTTACAACATAAAGCAGAGGCATGCGAAAATGGAGGCTTTATTTTCTACTACAGTAGCACCTGACAAATATCATCACCTGCTTTTAGAACAAATATAAAAAGCAGGTCAAAAGTACATTAAGATTTTAAGATGTCTGTCCAGATTAAGGCTGAGTTGGTTATCCGGTTGCCCGCCCAAAAAGTCGGTTACCCGGTACGGAAATATCGGGTATGGCTAACTAAAAAAAAAATAGTCACTGGACTGGTATTTTATTAGGCTTACAATAAAATTATGGTAATTTTACAAACGTGGACCAAAAATAAGCTCAAGAATGTCACTAAACTTTTTTGGAACAAGTTAAGTGTAGTTACCGTGATTTTAATGTTAGCCTAATAATACACTAGTTCCGCAAAAATGTTAGATCTAAAATTTTTTGGGGTACCAGGATTGCAACCTGGTAACAGTAATGTACCCAGTTCCGATTTTTGGTACCGACTCAGGCCTAGTCCAGGCATACAAATATTGCATGAATTAAAAAGTGACAAACGTTGATCAGAAATAACTCAAAACCTAAAATTAAGTCCTATTTTTAAAATTCAAAAACTGATCTGCTAAGATTACAACACTCCTTAACTAATATAAAAATTTGCTGCATGTCCATAAACCTGTAACCACTGTCACTGTGGCTTAAATGCCATCCAATGCTGTTACTATATACAGGGGTGTGGCCAGCCTTTTGGATTGGAAAGAAGGGGTCGCTAAGGGAATTTTTTTGACCTTTATAGCATATTTTCTAAACCTTTTTATCTGCCAGTGATCATTATTGTACATTTTTTTTTTTTTTTGGGTGGGGGGCTTGTATGACCCTGGCAACATCCCTTCCCCCATATCTTGCCTTATCCATGGTATAAGAAATGGTACAGTAGTTCCCTGGGGTGATCAGTGGGCTCCTTATGGGAAAGAGTGATACAATTTAGGTAGATCAGTTTTCAAATTGTGAAAATAGCAATTTGATTTGTTTTGGCTGATCAAAGTTTGATCACTTTTCAAGTTATGTTATATTTGTTACGTTGTGAGTTTGCGTATAGCTCAAAATCATTTTGTGTAATTTTGTTCTTTTTCTGCAAATTATCTTTTTCTGCAAATGTTGTGAAGTCCATTTGAATGTAATTAGGCAGTGTAAGAGAGCATAATAATGATAGCAATAACAGCAATGACAATGACAAATATGAATGTTCAAAGCATTTATCTTTGATCTGAATTTCTTTTCTTCTGCACAGAGGTCTCATCTCAGACCACTCCAGGAGTCCTGTCTCCGCCTCCAGTTTTTCCATGGTTTGGGTAAGTGTAGCATTCTTTGTCTTTGCATGATTCACTCTTCACTCAGGCCCCTAGCCAGGCAGGGTGGCACAAACACAATTTTGAAGAGGGACATTTGGACACATAGGTATATATATATATATTTTTTATTATATTACGCAAAGGGGAGAGGGTGCATCTTCGCCACACTGGTTATGGGTTGTCTCCACATCAGCAGGGTTTCACAAATCACTTGTCTGGCTATTCATGCAGGACAAAGAAAAATTAAATCTTGGCAAATAAATTTTTTGTAAGCCCATTGAACACTCAATTTGCTTGCAAGTTTGCTTCACATATATTTCCAATGATAGTAGTCCAGGCGGTACATGGTCTTTTAGACAAAATGTGTAAGGAATAGTAGGCCTTAAGGGGCTGAAAAATGAGATCTAAATTTTTAATTTCTTTTAAGCTTTACAATATCTCAAAACTGGTATGTTATTAATTAGGCTTAAATTAAGATTATGGTAATTTCACACGCCTCTATCTTTGCACGGACCAAAAATAAAAGTTCACACTTAATGTCACTTGGACCAAAAATTTTTTGGAATGAGTTAATGTAGTTACCGTGATTTTAGTGTTAGCCTAATAATATACCAGTCTGCGAAAATTGTACAGCAAAAAAAAATCCTTTTAGATATAATTTTTTTCCTTTGTGTTCCTGGATTGGAACTGGGTAACAGTAACGGGTACCTGGTTCTCAATTTTTGCTACCCGACTCAGGCCTATGTAGTAGGTCTATTGATATAGCAATTTGTTCAATTGCTTCCAATACTGCATCAATGTTGTGGCATTTAGGCCTGACCGCATGTTACCTGAACAGAAAATTGAATTTGAATTTTTAGAATATGAAAAGTGTTAGTTTGGAAAATTATGATAAAAACATTTTCAAAATATATAAGATATGTACTATCAACAATAATATTATATTTTGTTTAACCCTTACTCTACCAGCAATTTTGTGAAAATGTGCCTGGGAGGTGAAAATGTGCCTGGCTGATTATTGAAGGGTCTTTTGTCTTTTGAGCAGTCAAAGACGGGACCATGCTGGATAAACATTGATTTCGTACCTTAATCTATCCCACGTTTTTGAAAATGTGCATGGGAGGCGGAGTCAAAGACGGGGCACCCAAAATGTTGATAATATTGCCGCATGGTAGAGTAAGGGTTAAAAGACTAGTACTGGCCCATAATGAAGGGGATCATGATAAACATTTCTAAAGCACATGGTAATATATGCTTGGGGAACTACAGTACATGTATATTATTAGAGTTTTCCCTCTTTAAAGGATTAGTTCAGGGGTCAAGCAAGTTTATCTTATATGAAAGAGGACTGTAAAAGAAACAAAATAATGAAGAAAGCATTTAAAAATCTTATTCTGTTAAGGAGATATTTAAGTTTAAAGTTTGGTATCATTTGTATAAAAATGACTGAATTCAGACTAGTTGTGATGTCATAGCCTCAGATTCCTCAGTCTTTATGTATTCTATCATATTTTGTCTGCAATTTTGTGGCTAATTAATCCTAGGATATGTCAAAAAAGTAAAAAAACTGAAGCTAGGAAGAGTATTTATAATATACCACCTGAAGAAAGTTTGAAGCAAAATAATTTAAATAGTGAAAATATTAAATAAACCTTCTTTAAAATACATAAAGACTTTGAGGAATTTGAGACTGTGACATCACAACTAGTCTGATTTCAGTCATTTCTACAGAAATGATAACAAACTTTAAACTTAAATATCTTATTACGGAATAAGATTTTTAAATGCTTTCTTCACCATCTTATTTCTTTTGAAGTCCTCTTTCATAGAAGATGGACATGCTTGACCACTGAACTAAATCTTTAAATGAAAACAGTTCAGTTCCTGCTTATAAATGTACACTACAATAAGGTAGTTATCCCTGGACATGACTATATGAAGAACACCTCCAGGAGACCACCACCTAACTTGGACTTCGAGGCAGTAAAATTCATTTCATTAATATATTAAAGATTTTTATTTGCTGTAATGCCCGAAGGTGTGTTCTACTTTCTCAAACTAAAAAGAAAAAGAAAAGTTTTAGAACTATTGATTACTGACAGTTGTTGTTTTTACAACTTTTGGATTTAAGGGATTTAGCTAACAGCAAACAATTTAATTAATCTTATGAATTAAAGCAATTCTATTAAGACCTCTCAATTGATTTTGGTATAGTCTTAATATTTACAAATGAAATTTGATCCCTGCAAGAATTTTTTATTTTTAAAAAGGGCAATCATTTTCTTTAGAATTTATCCTTAAAAGGTATTGTATACAATGTTAGAGGCATGCTGTATGCAGGCATAGCTGAGGGCTGAGGCAGATAGGTACCCACCGGTACCCACCTGAAATAGGTCAAATGTCGCACCTTTATTCCCTACCAAAAGTAGTTGGGACAAATCCCTGCTCCCCTCCATCAATGTTATAAGTAATTAATTCCCTCCTTACTTGCCAAGCACGCAACCTTAAAGGAGAAAAGGGGAGGGGAGGGGAGGGGGGGAATGCAGCTGAAAATAGTTCAGTGGTATTATCCCAACACTTTTGGACACGATTGTAGTAGTATCAATATTAGCTGAGCTCTGATTACACATTTTTATAACGAGTGAGTCAAAAAATTTCATGTGTTTAACAAAAGTCATGTTAGAAATTGACTAGTTTCTACGTAGAAAATTAAACTCCCTGCTTTAAAATCATGGATATGACATAGATCATTGATAATTTTATACACCATGCTTAATGTCAGGCTTCACTGAAAACAAATACTGTAGATATAATAATCCATAAAAATATCCCTTACAGAAATTTTAGATTTGGATACATGGTCTATAAAAATATCCTTGCTAAGCTTACAAGCTAGCATAAGATATTTGTTAGCTTGCACAAGCTTGCAAACAGTTTTGCTAGCTTGCACAAGCTTGCAGATACTTTTTGCTAGCTTGTGCAAGCTAATTTGTTCCAAATACTAGCTTGCTGCAAGCTTGCAGCACACTTGCGCAAGCTAAAAATTGTTATGTTGTCGCAAGCGTGCTGCAAGCTAATATTTCTGTAAGGGATATTACACCAATCCTGACTTTGTTCACAATATCTTTTTCGGAATGAAATTTTGTGAGGAAGACAGCTCAAGAAGAGTGAAAACTAAGAAGATTTATTTATTGATAATTTGATACCCTCCTAGCCCTTACAGAAAAGACTAGCTAACAATAAGCTTGCACCACATTACTTTTGCAAGCTAGCAACTAGCTTTACGCTGCTAGCTTTGCTAGCTTGCCGCAAGGTAGTATTTTGAACAATTGCAACCTTGCGCTAGCTTGCTAGCTAACATCTTGCAACCTTGCGCTAGCTTGCTAGCTAACATCTTGCAACCTTGCGCTAGCTTGCTAGCTAACATCTTGCAACCTTGCGCTAGCTGCTAGCTAACATCTTGCAACCTTGTAATCGCTAGCTTGCTAGCTAACATCTTGCAACCTTGCGCTTAGCTTGCTAGCTAACATCTTGCAACCTTGCGCTAGCTTAGCTAACATCTTGCAAGCTAGCAGATAGCTTGCTAGCTAACATTCCAAGCTTGCAAGCTGACTGTTAGCTTGGAAGCTTATGCAAGGTTGCAATTGTTCCAAATACTACCTTATGCTAAGCGCAAGCTAGCGCCAAGCTGGCTAAAGCTGGCGCAAGCTAGCGCAAGCTAGCGCAAGCTAAGCTAAGCGCAAGCTAACATTTTGCATAAGCTATTCTAGCGCAAGCTAAGCGCCAAGCTAACATTTTGCATGAGCTATTCGCTAGATTGCAAATTGCATGCTTGCAATTGTTAGCTTAATTCCAAGGTAACATTTTTCAACTTTGCATCAGCTAGTTGTTAGCTTGCAAAGTTTCCCAACTACTAGCTTATGGAAATTTAGCTTGTAGGTAGTTTAGTAGTCCATAAAACTAATGTGCTGATAGCCCTGGTTTCCGTGAAACAAGCAGAGGAGAGCCATGTCCAGATGCAATACAGATGTTCAGCCAAAAATGAAACCTGGAATGTCTAGTTTGAACCCTGACTCAGCCACTACACTCCCCTCATAGGGAATAAATCTACATCTATTACCTGATTGACAAATAAAAAATAAAAGGAAACAATCATTAAAGAAACATGTTTATTGATCAAAAAGAATAAAAAAAGTCACATTCATATAAGGATCAGGACAAAATGTTAGGATTATGTGGAGGCAATGTCCAAGCCTTATTAACAAGGATGCTCATGACTCAATGAGTCATATGATTATTAACAAAAGTTCAAATAACAGCGTACTGTATCTAATCTGTGTAGAAGTTGTTTGCACTTGTTTAATAAGTTTTTGTGTATTATTTGCAGACCTAAAGTTTTACTACATACACCATTTTTCGTGTATTTTGGCTCAGTCATTTTTTATTTCGTGAAGTAGGATTTGCTGTAAAGGAGTTGATTTTGCAAGCAAGAGGTTCCAGGTTTTATTCCAGGCAGAGGCAGCTGTGGTGTGTCCTTACGGTAGGTAAGGCCCTTTATCCATCCTGCCTCTGACAGTTCCACTTTAAGCTTCCAGCTTAGCTGGGAGTGATGAACCATCGTTGTTGACTCTCATGCGCTTTGTGCCACATGGGCCTTTAAATATTACTGGCAGTGACTTACAGTATATTAGCAGCTGCTTTCAATTCTCGTACAACAAATTCTCTAGGAGTTAGGGACATAGTGGCATGATGCATCACCGAATTGCCCTACAGATGAATCAGTTGCCTAGTGCAGTAACTGATTATTTTTCAGATGCCGATTACAGTAATTACTTTTGAATTAAATATTATTTCTTGAAATTTAAGTGCTGAATCTTTCTGTTTGTTTTTTATTTTTCTTGCATAAACCTTTATCATATGATTTATTTCGTTGTTTCGCTGGCAATGAACTGTACCTAATAAAGACAGCAAGCTGGTATAACGCTTTAAGATACATACTTTTATCTAATCTATAACAATGTTCTGTCTAGAACAAGGTGATGGAATGAAAGATGTGTTTAAGGGTGAAAGTGAATACCAAATATCACAATTTTCTGAACATAACAAGCACATTTCAAATAAATTTCAAATAGTATAAATATTCTAAGGTATGTATAAGGCTTATATATAAAGCAAGATATAAGTATACTGTATATATCAAGTATACTGCTCCTCTCAGCATCTGTCAATTTCTAAAATAGCATTCTGATGGGAAGCAGTCCGTTACTTTCATAGATTGGTGCTCCTGCTGTTTTCTTTTCTCTGCACAAATTCTGAAAGAATGAAAAATATATTTATATGATAAACAGATTATGTTCCTACAAAATGAAATCATGTTCATGACTTTGCTATAGGCAGGGGTAGCACCAGTGGGGTACGTGGAGGGAGCATCGTCCTCAAGACCTCCGGTCTAGCACCTCTACATCTGGATTACTTTATTGTCTGGAAAATTTACTGTAAACAAAAAGGGGTGAAACCAGTGAGATTTATCTTGTCAAAGAGGCAAGTTACATAGAGAAATCCTGGTGACACCCCTGCAAAAAAAGGCCATTTAGCAAATGCTTTTGATGATTAATCCTGCAGCTGGAACCTGATTCTCTGGGTACAAACTGTCACAATCCAAGGACCTCTCTAATTTTCTTTAGTATTTTCCCCCTCCCTTCAGCCAGGTGGATTAAACCAGGTAAGCAAACGCAGCTGCAGAAAGATAATTTTTGACACTTTTCCACAACCAAATGCTTAGAGCCTAAAAGAGATAAATTGCAAGCTTTGAACATTGACACAAAATGAAAACAAACCCCCTCACTGAATTAAAGATATAGATAAAGAAAACGAGCTACTAATTACTGGATTTGGTGTTGATAAACATCAGCAAAAATATGAAGTTGGGCCATCTCAATATAGGCCTATCTCCAATATAGGCATGGTCTATAAAAATATCCCATACAGAAAAAATTTTATAAAATGGGCAAGTTACAACACACTTTGCCATGTTGTTGTTTACAATTTTAGCATCTGTCCCTCTCAAAGTTCTTTTGCATGTCTGGACTTATGCACTGAACCATGCACTAAATTTATTGTTTTAATTTCCAAAAAGCTGCAAATAAACTATGAAATAAGCAAGCTAACATTTTTAGCATTGGTGCCAAAAAATAGTTCTTACCTTCATACCTTGATGGTCAATTGCATTGTTATCCAAATAATTGCTGATTATATCTTGTCAAGCCCACTGCCTGAAGTTCTGTTGCAGAATAGGTGCAAGAGTCTGCCATAAAAAGGATCAGGCAATGCCAACTGGTGACTTTCTTCTGTTACTCTGAAAACAATAACAAGGTTTGGAAAAACAAATTTATCAAATATAGAAATATTATGGTAAGCTACTGCTTGCTATATATTAATCTTTGACCCATTCCTCTACCATTCCATCCTAGGAAAGCACCAGGTTTGCAAGGATAGACTAGCATAAGATATTCTCAAATACCAATAATTACCCCTCCCCCAAAAAAAAAAAAAATCCCCATTTAAGTAACTTATACTGAACATTATCAAATAGCTTGCAAACAGTTTTCCATTAAAACAAATTAGTTTCTACAAATATGACTGCAAATACAATTGCCTTTTTCTGGTCTTTTGAACTAGTCTTTCATTATGCAGATAAAATTAACTTAGTTTTTCTTGTCTACATTCTCTGCATAATGATCCCAGATAACTGAAATTTTCACAACAAAGCTAATTTTGGCCTTTTAAATACTACTTCCAAAATTTAACTAAGATTAGTGAGGAAATCTAAGTTTGTTTTAAAAACATGTTTATCATACAAATAATAGATTGTATAGAAAAAGAAAAGAAAATGAACTTACATTTATAGCTGAAATCACTACCCTGACTCCTGTAGACATGCTAATAACATTTGCTAGATTGAACAGTAAATACCTAGAATGGCATCTCTCTGGTTTTAAATTTAAACTGTTTGACCTTCATAAAGAACATCCTGTGTTTTCATTGGCTAACAGGGATAACACTTCCTCCAAAGTTGATCACTTTATATTAAGTAAAATTACCCTAGCTATCATCACTACAGTATTTCGGTCACACTTAAGCTAAAAAAATTTCAAGTTTTCACAAAAGTCTAATGTTATCTTGTGTTGTAGAAAATATTAGCTTACACAAGTTTAATGTTAAGTTTGTAACATTTAGTTTAGGTGCAAGCTTGCAAGCAATTGTGTAATAACTTGCATAAACTCTCAAAGAAATTGTGTTGGCTTGCACAAGCTAACAAAATTTTGCTAATAGCAAAAATTTTCTGTAAGGAATATTAGCTAGCGCAAAAACATTTGATGTTAGCTTGACTTTGTTAACTACAATATTTGATTTATTGTGAATAGCAAATTTTTTAGCTTGCGCAAGCTAGCATGAGGAAGAACAGCTCAAGAAACTTCATGAGCTTATAGTAAGCAAATGTTAGCTTAAGAAGAAAACTAGGAAGATACTTTTAGAGCCAATTTGGTACAAAAAAATCAGGTTGATATGTATATTCCAATTTGTTCAGGTGATATTGATATTTGAAAGATTTTCTAAGTGCATTTTAAAGTTTTTTTGTACAGTATGATGAATTTGTGTTTGATGATGTCATAGACACAATTCCATTGCAAATGTTGATGTATTTCTTTGAATGTTAATTGGTTGTTTTTGTATGATTAGAAACAATTTTCCAAAAGTTATTGAAAAGTAGGGTATATTTGGCAAAGTATATAAATACCTAACTTTCATTAATTTATTTTTCTAGCAGGTTTTACTAATAAAAACGATGATAGATTTTAATGAAATACATTAACTTGATGTGTTGCTGTAATGTCATACTGAGCCTTTTCCTATTCATTTATTGGCCTTTTTGTGAACCTTGAAATTTGAATATCTCCTGGTAGGAAATAATAGAAAAATATGATTTTTCAAACATGATTTTTGTACTAAATTGTTTCTACAATTTTTCTCTTATGAAAGGTTACAAAAATACATGGGAATATTTCAGCATCTTGAATTAAAATCTTTAAAGTTAAAAAAGTTGAATTATCCGAAAATATTATACAGAAGACTTAAACTACAGAAGAAAGAGATCTTGGAATATTTTTCTGTTTATGTATATGTTCAGAATTCAGATTTCCTCCTGAAAATCATGAATTAAGAAATTGTCATAAATTGGTAACTGTAGTTTAAAATTACACTAAAATATTCATTAGAAAATGACTTATTGCTTAGTCTTCAACCTATGGTTTGGTCACTTGAATAATTCAAATGTCTGTAAGTGTATAAACCTCCCCCTAAAAAATCAGTAATTTGACAGTTCAAAGCTTGCTTGTCAAATATAGATTATTCTTAATCAGATTATAAACTCTCCTCAGCCACAAAGAACTAGGCCATTGGATTTGCAACTCTTGAACCGTGTTTTCACTTGAATGTGAGTTTGCGATCAAACCCACGTGTTGTACCTGTATGCAATCAAATCTGCCAATAATCTTCCGTGAGAACGTTCACTGGATTTAATCGCAGCGCACTTGGTCTTGATCCTTGTTAAGGGTAGGATCATGACCGGGAGCAAACAATTAAATCCACTGATGAGAACATTAAAAAACGTGTAAACGCAGTTCAGTGATCTGTGATGATCATGAGTTATGCAATATATTGTTATTACTTTTTTAATTCACAAAAATTTGGCCTGCTTTTACTTTTTTTGCTAGTTTTTCAATGACCCAGTTTCCGACTTTAGGATCACTCATGCCCCACAATCAGATATAGTGCAGTGGGTCTGATCAGGAGCTTGCCCCCAAGTGAGAACACATAACATTAAAGAGGGAGGCTCGTCTCAGTAAAATACGGTAAAAATGGGGGATACTATATTTTGACGTCACTTCCGGTTGTGAAGGCAAGATCCGATCCTTTGTCTGTTTGTACCACACAGTACAGCCAGACATTAGCATGTACGTTGCGTGTGCAGAATTACATACACAGCGCATTACATTACTGTGACGAGAAACTTATTTGTTTTTTTTTAATGCTTTTTTGTCAGAAAGCGAAAGTGAAATTTTAGTATGATATTACTACAATGATAGTCACCAAATAAAAATTACTGAGAAAAAAGAAGAAGATGAAAGCAAAAAGTTAAAATAAACGATTTTACTGGGGCTTGAACTCACGACATGATTGAAAAAAAACCAACGTTAATTGTGATCGCCGCAACCATCAGATGAGCTATCTCGTGTGGTGACCTTCAAGGCGTTTTAAATAACTATATACCTTGTAATACGAGACAATGAATCGCACAGCAAAATTTCAACCAATCAAAAATTTTTGAAAGGAATTCTAGATATTGTGCACATATGACGATATTGCCTCTTTAAGGTTTTATGGTTTACTTTTCATATGGAAAACTGGTTTGTTTCGGTCAGTATATTACTAATTTATAAATCTGGAATAAATATTACTAATTTATAAATCTGGAATAAATATTACTAATTTATAAATCTGGAATAAATCTTTACAAAATTGAATAAATCTGGATGTACACGGGTTCATCATTTTGGTTCATCATTTTTTATTTTTTCCCATTAGCTTAAAAACCAGTTTTTCAATTAAAACCAATTTGTATTTTCAAAACCGACCTGTTTCACGTCAGGCAAACCCATGCAAGCTTACGTAAAAATGTTTTGTTTACAATCATCGAGCTGGTTCATGGTCACGGATAATGATCCGGGGATCAGTGTGAAAACATCATTAGTTGCGCAGGGAAAAGCTGCTTTGGCAGATATGAATCACCCATTTGTTCAATCATGCCTACCCATCAGTTCTATATCACCCATTTGTTCAGTCATGCCTACCCATCAGTTCTATTGCTTACAAAATCACTATTAATAGAAGCAGAGACATATTCCTGATAGATGCAAGCAACTTCTTTGGGAAGCTGTTCTACTCATCATTCCCAAGGGAGGTTGAAATACAGAACTGAGATAGCAGAAAAAGATGACAAAAGCAGGATTTAATTGTTGATTTTAGTTTGAGTCACAGTTCAAGAGAAGTAAATTGTATTATTGGGGTACAATAGGAATGATGTGGAACTGCAACTCCACAGTTGCTGCATAAACTTGAATACGTTGTACAACCTTTCGCCAAGGACAGCCTTGTTTTTGTAGGTTTTGTGAATTTAAAGTCTTCAATTCATTATGCTTCATTCCATCAATGAATGCAATTTGTGAGCTGCGTAAGTCGTGCGAAGAAGAAATTTCATGAGCGTATTGTATGAAGTGAGATTGTAAAATTATTCAAAAATAACTTAAAAGGGAAAGTACTCTTGATATGTGTGCATGCAAGAGAATCTTGCATGATTTATGGGTGTTTTAAAGAAAATAAAAAGTAAAAAAGAAAAATGTTGTTGAAATATATTTTTGTTTATGGACGTAAATTTAAGTGTTCATGATGTAGAGTACTGTATGAGTTTGATGTCGAATGAAATATAATTTGGAAAGTAAATAAGGTGCAAACTACATGATTTCAGGTAAACAGGATTTAAATTATAGTGTTTGATATGGAAAGATAAATAATTCAGAATTTACTGTGTCTGTACAGGATTGAAAGGCACGATTTAAAAGAGAAAAAAAAATGTGCGTGATTAAAATGAATCAGCATTTTAAGTGTACAGGTTTGTAAAGAAATACCTTTATGGTACTGTAGCACTGATGCACTTGTCAGTTGTTTGAATCACCCCTACTACTCCCGGCAATGTCAGTCAAAGGTGAGTCATTGACATATGAAATAGTGACTCACATGTGCGTCATTGTACCAAATTGTCAGTCACCAAAACGACTCTGGGGTGAGTTAATTTACTTCAGACCCATTGACTTTGTACAGAGGTGATTGATTTGGGGTAAGTCATTTCACAAAAAATGTCAGTCACTGACTGAGGGGTGCGTCAATGTATGTTTTGTCCACCCACTTTGGTGCAATGACTCACCTTGTCCAGGTTGGGGAGGGGGGGGTGTAGGGGTGAGTCACACAATTGACAAGTGCATAAAACATGGTGTTCCTAGGCTATTAATTTGTACTCACCAACTAATATTTCTGTGGTCAATAAGTGAAATACGAACACCACACCCCACAAGGATGGTAAAATCGATGATTAGAATCTTTTGCTTTGCACTATTTTTTGGTCAACAATGGTCGTGATCATGACACCATCCCCTACAGAAATTTTAGCTTGCAACATGCTTGCGACAAGCTAACATTTTAAGCTTGTGCTAGCATGCTGCTAGCTTGTGCAAGCATGCTGCAAACTTGCAGCAAGCATGCTGCAAACATGCAGCAAGCATGCTGCAAGCTAGTATTTGCAACAAATACTAGCTAAATAGGTTGCTCAAGCTAACATTAACTTGCGAAAGCTAGCATAAGATATTTGTTAGCTTGCAGAAAGTTTTGTTGGCTTGTGCAAGCTTGCAGATAGTTTTTGCTAGCTTGCACGACTAAATTGTTCCAAATACTAGCTAGCAGTAAGCTTGCAGCATGCTTGCGCAAGCTAAAAATGTTATCTTGACGCAAGCATTCTGCAAGCTTGCTGCAAGCTAATATTTCTGTAAGGGATATCCCACACTGCATGGCCTTACAGTAGGGGTACAAGTTGCCTACACAAAGTGCCTTGTACTGTACTTGGTCAGACCAAGGTTACATACATTACTCTTATTTACAGAACCCCCTTTCTGAATTGTGCATGGGCTTAAAATTATATGCGTTCTTGCAATGTGAATGGTAAGATTGAAATAGAATAGGGCCAGGGCTTAGCCTTCACCCCTCCCCCTAAGAGGAAACAAACAAAATTGTCAATTTCAGCGAAGAAAATACTGGCAATTTCTTGCATTAATGATATTCATCAATGATAATACTGTTGATACATTTTTTAAACCAACATTTGTCTACCACACTATGAGAAATTGATATGAATGAACAGTAAAATAAATTATGAGTTTTGGAGTGCCCTGCAGCTTCTCCCTGAACAGGCCCAAAGCCAGGACTTTTCTCAATAGGGGCACAGACACTCAATTCAAGAGGGGGCACTTGGGGGACACCCCTGTTATATATTTGTCCGTTTAATTTACCAGGGAAAACATTATGTAACTTTGATATAACAGTATTCCTGATTTTACGTTTACAAGAGAGGCACAGACCTTCGCAAGGTGGGAATTCCTTTACCCCTCTCCCGGTGTCCCACTCTGGCTACAGGCTGCCTTGAATGTATCAATGAAAGTGAACTACTGTACCTTTTCTTCTTATGTGGTTCCATTCATTTCCTTCTGTCATGAATTTACACAAAACATTTAGAAGTGACCACAATGGTAGGGGGTTTTCACCTCAAGATGGATCTGTATTTATTTTGCGCCAGTTGGATATATAAACGTCAGTGTTTTGTTTCAACGTCTGCCTCATCAAAACTTTCGTAGGCATGAACTTCAAAAGGCCTATATGCCTAAATGATTAATTTAGGGTGTGTTGCTGCTACCCCCAGAGGCGTAGGATGGGCAGGGGAAAAACTTCCCCCTGAGAGGGGGGAAACTTTACACTGAGAGGGGGGAAATTTTACCCTGAGAGGGGGAAAATTTTACCCTGAGAGGGTGAAAATTTTACCCTGAGAGGGGGGAAACTTTACCCTGAGAGGGGGAAACTTTACCCTGAGAGGGGGGAAAGTTTCCCCTGAGACTGAGAGGATTTAACCATCCCTTTTGCATGTTTTATTCCTGGCCAGGAGGAAAAATTGGGAAATTGTTAAAAATTAAAACAAATTAAAAAATTGAAAACTTGGTAAAGTTTATTAGAAGTATTGGTCAAATTTGGCATTTCCTAAAAATTTAGAAAATTTCCCAAAAATTGTATAAAACTGAAGTAAATTTCCTCAAAATTGAAATAGATTGCACGATGAGCAGCAATGTTTGGGGAATGCTTATTTTAACTTTTTTCCGCTTGAGAGTTACGCGACCCTTCCATTCTCCTGGCTTCATTTCTGCTGACTGTATGGATATAAGTGTACCCTCTTCATCTTATTGCTGCCTTCATTTCTTCTGTCATGAATTTACATTAAACATTTAGAAGTGACCACAATGGCAGGGGGTTTTGACCTCAAGATGGATCTGTATTTATATTGCAAGCCAGTTGGATATATAAAAGTCACTGATCTGTTTCAAGGTCTGCCTCATCAAAACTTTCCAGAGGTAACTTCAAAAGGATTCTTGATCGTCTTGGTGATTGATGACAAGAAATTACAAAACATAAAGGTATCTTCTTGCAATCCTTGTGGTTTCAAAACTACCATAAAGGATAAGTTTATGAGTATTTCTGTCATATCATTTGTGATAGAAAACACCAGGGGGAACACAATTGTGTTGTGACACTTTTAGGAGGATCCTGAATTGTGAAACTTATCTTGTTAGAAATAGCTGGTATAATCAGGAAAATATTAAAGGGGACATACTGTAAAGCCTGATACAATCAATATTTCATATGATAGAGGATACAAATCCAGACCAACTACCACAATCAGCAGGTCAAAATCTTATTCCCCATCTAAAGTTATTCATGTTTGAAGTCGACACATGAAGGCTGCCATTTTGATCAATTCTGTATCAAATATTGTGCATGATTACATAATTTCCACAGCAAGTACATAAGGATTATAATGTATTTTTTTTTATAAATTTGATTAAAGTTTTCATTGCAACATGATGTGACACAAAGTTTTAACAGCGAGTTATGATAATTTCATGTGTACACAAAAATATCCTTGACCCTTAAGAAAGGAAAACAATTTTTCATAAAGTAGAAAACTTGAGAAAAATCAAATTGTGACATCATTTTACTGCATGTTTTAAAATAAAAATGGCGACTCCCATAGTAGTGGGATTCAGTTTTTAATGATTACAAAAAATCTGTTAGATTGCTTTAGGAGATATGAGATTTCGTCAAAAAATGTGTTATTTTTATTTCTATCATATGAACTAAGGATTATTCCAGACTTTATCTGGCCCAAAGGGTCAATAGTCAAAAAGGTTCAATAGTCCGAAATAAAGGCCCACTAGTCCAAAAGTGGCTCAGCAGTCTGAAGGTACAATAGTGGGCTCAATTGGCCGAAGGTTCGATAGTCTAAAGCAGAAGGTTCAATATTGGGCCTTCAGACTATTAGGCTTTCGGACTATTGAACCTTTGGACTATTGGGCCTTCAGACTATTGAACCTTTGGACTATTGGGCCTTCAGACTATTGAACCTTTGGACTATTGGGCCTTCAGACTATTGAACCTTTGGACTATTGGGCCTTCAGACTATTGGGCCTTCAGACTATTGGGCCTTCAGACTATTGAACCTTTGGACTATTGGGCCTCTAGACTACTGAACCTTTGGACTATTGGGCCTTCAGACTATTGAACCTTTGGACTATTGGGCTTTAAGACTGAACCTTTATACTATTGGGCCTTCAGACTATTGGGCCTTCAGACTATTGAACCTTTGGACTATTGGGCATTTAGACTACTGAACCTTTGGACTATTGGGCCTTCAGACTATCGAACCTTTGGACTATTGGGCCTTAAGACTTGAACCTTTAAACTATTGGGCCTTCAGACTATTGAACCGTTGGACTATTGGGCCTTCAGACTATTGGACCTTCAGACCTTTGAACCTTCGGACTATTGGGCTTTCAGACTATTGCACTTTTGAACCACTGGGCCTTCAGACTATTGGGCCTTTAGACTATTGGGCCTTCAGACTATTGAACCATTGGACTATTGGGCCTTCAGACTATTGAACCATTGGACTATTGGGCCTTCAGACTATTGAACCATTGGACTATTGGGCCTTCAGACTATTGAACCATTGGACTATTGGGCCTTCAGACTATTGAACCATTGGACTATTGGGCCTTCAGACTATTGAACCATTGGACTATTGGGCTTTCAGACTATTAAACCATTGGACTATTAGGCCTTCAGACTATTGAACCATTGGACTATTGGGCCTTCAGACTATTGGACCTTCAGTCTTTTAAACCTTCGGACTATTGGGCTTTCAAACTATTGCACTTTTGGACCATTAGGCCTTCAGACTATTAGGCCTTTGGACTATTGGGCCTTTGGACTATTGGGCCTTCAGACTATTGAACCTTTGGACTATCAGGCCTTCAGACTATTGAACCTATGGACTATTGAACCTTTGGACTATCAGGCTTCAGACTATTGAACCTTTAGACTATTGGGCCTTCAGACTATTGGGCCTTCAGACTATTGAACCTTTGGACTATTGAACCTTTGAATGTTTGGACCATTAAGCCTGTTATTTTGGACTATTAAACCTTCGGACTATTGTGCTTTTAGATTGTCTCTATTTGTCTCTATTATGTTTAAAGGAGACACAAAGTCAAATATTCTAATTTGATGTACGACAGAGGATTACAAATTAAACCATCTACAAAAAACCCTTCATAAAATCTTATTCCATTCTCAAGTTTTCCAAGTTTGAAGTTGTAACATTGACCCTGCCATTTTATCTAATTTTGTGTTAAAATCATGCTGATGACATAATTTGCCCTATGTGATGGTACACATGTATTTGTTTTTAGAATACTTTTTTAAAATTTCTTTCCAAAATGCTTTAATATGAAGTTCTAAGGGTTTTAATCATTAATATTATTTATATACAAACACAATTTCATAGACCCATGCAAAGGAAAAATGATTTCTAAGAAGTAAGAAAAAAATTGGAAATAGATTATAAATACATTAATACTCTAATCTGTACTGGGTATATGACATCATTTTCAGAGGGTGTATGAACAAATTGGCCACTCCCATGTAAGCTTATATTGACAGTATTACCCTTACAGAAATATTAGCTTGTAGCATGCGTGCGACAAGCTAACAATTTTTAGCTTGTGCAAGCTTGCAGCAAGCGTGCTGCAAGTTTGCAGCAAGCATGCTGCAAGCTAGTATTTGCAACAAATTAGCTTGCACAAGCTAGCAAAAACTAGCTGCAAACTTGCGGAAGCTAGCAAAACTTTCTGCAAGCTTGCGCAGGCTAACAAATACCTTATGCTAGCTTGCGCAAGTTATTAAGCTAGAATTTGTTCTCTTGCAGCATGCTTGCGCAAGTTGCAGCACGCTTGTGCAAGGTAAAATTTAGGTAAAATTTATGTAAGGGTAATGTTTTAATGAATTAAAAGATATATGTTAAATTGTTTTGTACAATGTAAAATTTCTTCAGATGACTCATAATGATTATGTCTCTCATATAAGGTAAAGAAAACGTCAGACTTTCTGTCTTCTTTAAAGATAAATCATTTCTATGCCGTAGTATTTTTTTAAATAAAAAATCTTATTGACCAGTCCGGTTCACCCTCCCGATCAAGAGATCCCCGATTGGGAGATCGAGACATGCGCAGTAACCATAATTTAAAGTGTACAAAATTGCAGCAGTTAATTTACACTTTGTTTTTCAAATTCTGTTATTCCAAAGTTGTTTACTTTGGAAATGATATCAAAATTGATATTTCTGGAGCTTTCTTTGTATAATTTGAGCTTTTACTAATGACTAAAATGTTAAAATCTGCTTTCCAGAAACTACTGCAATGAATTTTTAAAGATTACTTTAAAATTTCCCGGTGAAAGTCAAATTTGCTTTGGTAAAGATGGATGAAAATAATTTTATCCTTCTGTTACACCATAAAATTAGAATATTTCACACACACTTTTCCTACCTTTGGCTTAATCCTATTTTACCGTTATGTATTTCTTTAGAGAGATTTGAATTTGGAAAGATGCATTGTGGCTTAAAATGACAAGAAATCTCCCGATTGGGAAATATCCCGATTGGGAGATCTCCCTATTAGGAGCATGAAGTGGACTGTTGTTGACTGTAGTCACGGTGGTAGGTGTGACCCTTCCATACAGTAACTGGTACCGTGTGCAATTGAACTGGGAATGTTACCCTCAATACCACAGAATGTGACATGAATTCACACCAATTGAAATAGTCATGTTTTGTCATGCATTTGCATTAATTTTAACTGACAAATGATTACATGCTCATAATGACTGTGGAAGATGTCTTAACAGTTTCACACCTCAGTGATGAAATATCAGAATGGGGGGAAAGGATTCGCATCTTAAAGATAAAGAGGATGTCACTCATGGGACAGCTGAACAAATATTTTCTTTCTCTCTGTCATCAGTCTGTCCAATAAGGGACTTGTTATTATTCCATCTCTTTCATCCAGACCTGTATTTCAAAGTCCTCGCTTCATTTGTCATTTAGATTTTGTTTGACTTTTGTATGCTTTTAGAAAGCTCATTGCGGGAGGCTGTTATTTATTTGTAGAGGCAGCAATAGCTAAATTGATTTAAAATCCTCTAAAAAACATAAAGAAAGCAACAAAATTAATCAAAATCTACTAATAATTGTTGGTTTTACAGCTATTTGTACAAATATGCAAATTTTTGCCTAAACTTGTGATATATGAGTGGGATATAGTCTCTGTTTTCTTATGTAAATTCCATTGTTTATTTAACCTTTTGCCATTTCTCTTTGAAGAAGCAAAGATAATTCTGACAAAAAGGATTTTATTTTTGAGAAGGCATTTTGAACATTTTCAAGGTCTAAAATATAGAGAAATATAAAGAAAAACAAAAGCATTTTGAGGTGTTTTCCCAATTCATGCATCACAATTTTTCTATAAATTTAAAAACATTCCAACTTTGATTACTCAAAACTTAAGAACTATGCATGATATTTTCAAAATTCAAAGACTGTTAAACACAATTAAAATAAAGAACGTTTTGTACCTGTCCATATACCTTTGAAAGGTTTTTGGACAGGTAGATTAAAGAGCATTGGTGGCACCAGGATTTTGCTTCTAGGGGGAGGCAATAGAAGGGCAATTTTGTTTCATGAGGGAAGGGGGTGGGTGGGGGAGAAACCTATAAATTGGACAAAATATGTCACTTTACAAAATTTTCTGGGGGCAAAAGCCTATAAATCGACAAAATATGTCACTTTACAAAGTTTTCTAGGTGGGAGGGGGGGGGGGGGGAGAACAAGTGTGGGGCAAAAGCAATCTCCTGAGGGGAAAATGATCCTCCATGCCCCCATAGCACCGCCACTGTTTAAAAGATGAAACGGTATTCAATTCTGTGCAGAACCTTGAAAAGATCAGCTTCAGAAAAAGTTTCATGGGGATACTATTTTACCATGGACTCATAGTAAAATTTGATTCATTCAACGAGGGTTCATAACACCTTTTCATTTCAGCCTAAAAAAATGGCAAAACTTCCTGTGACCTCCCCTATTGAAAATAACCTCTTCCGAAAGATGTTGATTATAAAATACTTTTCAGAAAACATCACAAAATATCACGTTCTGGTACAAAAACAGTCAGGAACTTAACTCTTTTTTTATAGGTTTCAATGGGGCAAATAATTACAGTGGTTCCATGCTACCAATAACAAATCCCTGCTTCAACATCATAACAAATGGGACATTTTCATCCTCAGATCAATGAACTCCAGGTCTGAATTCCTTCTTGAATGTCTTAAAGGATTAGTTCAGGGGTCATGCAAGTGTATCTTATATGAAAGAGGACTTCAAAGAAACAAAATGGTGAAGAAAGCATTTAAAATTGTATTCCGTTAAGGAGATATTTAAGTTTTTAAAGTTTGGTATCATTTGTATAGAAAAAACTGAAATCAGATTAATTCTGATATCTCAGCCCAGATTCCTCAAAGTCTTGATGTATTCTATCATATTTTTTCCTGTGATTTTGTGGCTTATAAACCATGGGATATGTCAAAAAAGTAGTAAAACTAAATCTAGGAAGGGTATTTATAATATACCACCTAAAGAAAGTTTGAAGAAAAATAATTTAAATAGTGAAAAAATTAAATAAACTTTCTTTAAAATACATAAAACTAAAGAATCTGAGGCTGTGACATCACAACTAGTCTGATTTTAGTCGTTTCTACAAAATGATACCAAACTTTAAACTGAAATATCTCCTTAACGGAATAAGATTTTTGAATGCTTTCTTCACCATTTTGTTTCTTTTGAAGTCCTCTTTCAAATAAGATGGACATGTATAACCACAGAACTAACCCTTTAAATATCTCCCTAACGGAATAAGGTTTTTGAATGCTTTCTTCATTATTTTGTTTCTTTTGAAGTCCTCTTTCATATAAGATGGACATGCTTAACCACTGAACTAACCCTTTAAATATTTCCTTACCGGAACGGAATAAGATTTTTAAATGTTCGTCATTTTGTTTCTTTTGAAGTCCTCTTTCATATAAGATGGACCTCTTTAACCACAGAACTAACCCTTAAAATATCTCCTTAACGGAATAAGGTTTTTTAATGCTTTCTTAACCGTTTTGTTTCTTTTGAAGTCCTCTTTCATATAAGATGGACCTCTTTAACCACAGATCTAACCCTTTAGATATCTCCTTAACGGAGTAAGGTTTTTAAATGCTTTCTTCACCATTTTGTTTGCTTGAAGTACTCTTTCATATAAGATGGACATGCTTAACCACTGAACTAACCCTTTAAATATTTCCTTAACGGAACGGAATTAGAGTTTTGAATGTTTTTCTTCACCATTTTGTTTCTTTTGAAGTCCTCTTTCATAAAAGATGAACATGCTTAACCTCTGAACTAATCCTTTAAGATGGCTTGAGCCAAGTATACTTATCTAGGTCTTCATAGGTCAAGGGTCTACTAATACAGACAATTCCTCTCCCAATGTTTGACTAATGCATAAACAAATGTCACATTGTCTGATTGGAAACCCAACATTCGTTTTCCAACTCATACACAAACTTGACAAGTGTTATCATTTTTGCAGAAGCTGATACTAACAGACGCAGATGGAAATCAGATGCTTCACTTAAAACTTGACAGACCTCACCAATTATTTTTGTTTCAGGAACGGCTTTTTTTTTTCTTCTTCTCTTCTCTCAGAGCTCTGATCTAGAGCAGATATGTGTTATTTTGGGGTAGTTCAGGTCAGGTGGAACAACATAAACTATTGAAGAGGGATCACTTTTCAACTGTCCATTAACAAAATCCAAAGGATGAAGAAAAAAAAATAGATGATAAGTTATGGCTAACTGTTTTTATTTTTTAGGGATCTTGACAGGTCTGTGATGGATACCCCAGCCACTAGTAGGCAAAAATTGGGTATTTCTATTGGCACGTAAACTCAGCATAATCATTTCATAGTAGAGAGTAGGTGAATCAGCAACTGCGATCACACAGTGATAATTTCTTTATTTAATTGTTATCGTTCTGTTTTGGGATTAAGTTTTGTGTAGTTTTTTTGGACTTAACATTATTGTATTGACCACGATCAGTAACTTCTTAAAGAAGTTGATTTGGAAAATAAGTTTTATGAAAGTTATTCTTGTGATGATAGTAATACGTTTATCTTGAATTATATTTCAAATGCCCGTCTTTGAAATAAAAAAATTATATTTATTAAAAATATGGCATCAAAAATCATTTCAACAATAATTAACAAATTGCTTGCAAAGTTCATCTTGTAAAAATAATAGTGTATTTCCATCAGAAATTCCCAACTGAGAATTCCCATAGTTACTGAAAGACAGGTATTGACATTCCGATCAGCGACAACAAATAACAATATTAATTTCTGTGGCATTTTTGGCTCCTGCCTCAAATTTCAATCTCCTTACTATCAATTTGATATACTATCCGGATATTAACTTGTATTCAAATTTGGGTAGTATTAATCACAAGAGTTCCAGAAGAAGTGAGTGAGCTGTCAAAATATCAAAACGAGAACAATGTCATTGGCAAAAGGAGACCATCAACCCACAGAGAATTGAATCTAGATCACGACCAAACAACTGTTTTGCCTTAATTGCCGTTGGTTTCTTTCATCTAACCCCATTCTGAAATAGGTTCTTGCCGAGATACCCTATTTCCAGTCACCTGCAGATCTGTTCATCTTTGTGGATTATTACTACACCTTTTTCTGTGCTGGATATTTTTGTGTGTTTTACATCATTATGTGTGCTGTGAGTTTTGTACTGGTTGTGCTTTGGTTCCACTGTCTTTTCAGGTTAACATCTTTACAGTAAGTAATTAATAATTGGTTGTTCCATTTTCATCTAGTTTTGTTCTAAGGAGACTTCTAAAGATAAACAGTTTATTACTGTACACATGTTTAATTGTCTGCTATTTTCAACACTACTGAATATCAACAATATCTTTAATCTTTAAAACATATTTAGTAGAATATTTGATTTTATTTGACCAAAACCTGAGGGTGTATTTTGCTTGAGTCTCCAGAATATTCATACACATTTTTCGTACATGTGATGGCATAGATAACCTTTGATGTTGATGTGAATGTTCAATTCAACTGTTATTATTTCTAAAGAATATTTCAACGACACGAGTATCAAAATTCTCAAGGTTTGGCAAAAAAAAATTTAAAAGGTCCTTACATATATTCCGAACTCCTTTAATTTTTTTTTTGTATGACACAAAATTTAGTGAGTAATTTACTTTGAAGAAATCATAGAGCCAGGGCTGGATTAAATTGGCGGCGGAGTAGGCTGCAGTCCTGGGCCCCCTCAAAAAAATAGGCCCACAAAATAGCATTGTGAAAAAATATTTTGTACCTCTTCTTTGGTCCTCTATGTCATAGATGTTTTGTTTGTGAAACAAATACGCTTATCAGGCTTGCATATACTGTACGGTTGTAAAGGTTTTCAAACGGTAATGACAATGAAAAGCACTGCACAGGCAAAGGGGTATGCATTAGCTCTGCACATCCTTTACTTTTGAAATATCCACGCAAGTCTATTGTTATACAGTGACATTAAAACATCGATTAACATGTTTTCAATATCAAAAACAAGGAAAACTGTCATTTGATTGTGTTTCAATTGCTGTTCTCCTAGGCCTCTTATCAGAACTCAGGACCAAGCCATTTAAGTTTTTAATCTGGCCCTGCATAGAGCTATTCAAAATGATTGAATTAGTTCTGTATAAAAGAAAGTTGTAAATTTGACTTTGGCCTCAAGAGTATACACACAGATTTTAAATAGGGAATGCTTGCTCACAAACTTAAAGTAATGTATAAAATTGTTGACTGTTTAAACCAAATTGTATTATTCTTATTACAAAGAACAATTTTTTTTAAATTTGACAATCTTGTGTAGGCCTAAGTCACCTCTAAAGTTTTGCAGTTTACACAAATTACAGAGTTCCTGTGTGAATTTTGTATTGATTTTGAAAAATGATCAGCAAAATGGCAGATATCGTCACCAATTTGGACACTTTGTAATGTAAAATGTAGAAAATAAATGTAGATTATATTACGATATTGCCAGTGGAACTTTGATCAGATTTCATAAAGACACCACTGATATCATCTTCAGATATCTGCATAGTTTGCAATGTGTGCACGGAAGATAATTTTTGGTCTCAAAAGTGTGTGCCTATGTATAGAAAATGTGCGCCTATGTATAGAAAATGTGCGCCTATGTATAGAAAATGTACGCCTATGTATAGAAAATGTGTGCCTATGTATAGAAAATGTGCGCCTATGTATAGAAAATGTGCGCCTATGTATAGAAAATGTGCGCCTATGTATAGAAAATGTGCACCTATGTATAGAACATGTGTGCCTATGTATAGAAAATGTGCACCTATGTATAGAAAATGTGCGCCTATGTAGAGAAGGTGTGCGCCTATGTATAGAAAATGTGCGCCTATGTATAGAAAATGTGCGCCTATGTATAGAAAATGTGCACCTATGTATAGAGAATGTGCGCCTATGTATAGAAAATGTGCGCCTATGTATAGAACATGTGTGCCTGTGTATAGAAAATGTGCGCCTATGTATAGAAAATGTGCGCCTATGTATAGAAAATGTGCGCCTATGTATAAAAAATGTGCGCCTATGTATAGAACATGTGCGCCTATAATGACTATTTGATACTGGAAATAATACAAAAATATTTAACAAAAGGTTGAAGTTGAAATATGAATAAGTTTTCCTGGTTTAGGCTTTCAAGAACTTAAATTTTCCTAAACTTTTCCATGAAGAAAAATGAAATTTATTGAAAGATATGCACATACAATCAAAAGTGTGTGCCTTAAATTACAACTGTGCACCAAAATCATGAAAATATCTTCTCTCAATCAAAAATTAGCAGTGCGGAAGATCTTCCCCACTAGAAACAAACTATGCAATCTGGATCATCTTGTGAATAATTTCATAGAAAATTCAAGAATTTTAACATATTTTTAAAATTCTGCATAATTCTTTTCTTCTTAAAGTGCAAAGAAAATTAGTATTTAAATTGAAGTAGAAAACACAACAAAATGGAAATTAATTTAATAACAAAATAGAATTTGAATAAATAATTACAAAATATAATTTAATTAAATAAAATATAATTTAAGTTAAAAACAAAATATAATTTAATTTAATAACAAAATAGAATTTAATTTAATAACAAAATAGAATTTAATTTAATAACAAAATAGAATTTGATTTAATAACAAAATAGAATTTAATTTAATAACAAAATAAAATATAATTTAATTACAAAATAGAATTTTAATAACAAAAAGAATTTAATTCAATAACAAAATAGAATTTAATTTAATAACAAAATAGAATTTAATTTAATAACAAAATATAAATTAATTTGATAACAAAATATAATTTAATTTAATAACAAAATATAATTTAATTTATTAACAAAATAGAATTTGATTTAAAAATCATCAAATTAAAGTTTCACACAATAATAATATTTACTATAAGATAAATTGTTCATGATATTGTGATATCATATCACAAACAATCAGTGATATTAATGCAGATGGATGATATCATGGCAGTGCTATAAGGGAGAAAAAATATTTCTAATCAGAACAAAACTTGAATATTATCAGACTTTGATAATATTTTGATTAACAAACTGTACCTACACTGGTTAAATTGTGTCATTGTTTTCAAACCTTTCTGAATATTAACAATATTTAGTCTGAAATATATTTATTTGATTATTTTTTCAAAAAGAGTTTTGTGTGAAGCAAAATTCAGCAGTTGTTTAAATTAATTTTGTAAAAATGAAATTTCTGAATTCTTTTGCCTGAAAGAAGTAAATTTGTTTTTATGTGTCAAAATAGATAAAAAATAGGAGCTTACAAAATTAAAGTAAGGAGATTATATGAATATTTGGGCCAAATATATTTATTATTAAAGAACTCTATTTTTTGGTTTTGACTGTTGCGTAAATCACCTCTAAACATATACAGTTTACAGGGTTATCTGGGTTTATAAACCAGACTTCCTGTTGGAATTTTGGGTTCTTTCAACTCGACTGAATATCAACATAATTTCAGTCTTTAAAATATATTTAGTAGATTTATTTTAATTATTTCAACCTTTTCAAACAAAGTTCCAACTTCAAATATATTTTTGTATGACACAAAAATCAGGGATTAATTAATTTATGCAGGAAGTAGATACCTATTAATTATAATTAATATAATTATTGAATTAATTTTGTGAGAAAAAAATTGTACATTTGGAGTTATACATAAAATAAGAAAATTTATGTTTGTTAAAGTAATTAACACTGGGACTAAAAATGCTCACAAAAAAAAAAAAAAAAAAAGCTTACATCTCACTGATATTTAATCATGAATTCTGTGATTATGAATTAATCTAAAGTAAAAGTACAGTACTTGGTGGTTTAGCATTTATGGTATATGCTAATTGTCATGTCAGAACAAAATCATAATCAATTTTACAGAATCAATTTTTACCTAAGTGAAAACAATATTAAGAGTCCTGCATGCATTTAATGTTGGTTAAAGAGGGAGGCTCGTCTCATTAAAATACGGTAAAATTGGGATGCGATGTTTTGACGTCACTTTCAGTTGTGTACCCAAGATCTGATCCACTGTCTGTTTGTACAGCCAGACACTAGCATGTACGTGCGAAAGCTACATACACAGCGTGCCGAGAAACTTGTTTGGTTTTTTTCACATACACAGCGAGTTACATACACAGCGCATTACGTTACTGTGACGAAAAACTTGTTTGGTTTTTTTCAACGCGTTTGTCAGAAAGTGAAAGTGAAATATTAGTATTATGATACTACAATAATAGTCACCAGATGAAAATTACTGAGAAAAAAAAAGGAAGATAAAAGCAAAAGCAAAAATGATTCTACCGGGGCTCGAACTCACGACTTGGTTTGAAAAAAAAGATCACTTCCAATCACAGTAACCAACTGGGCTAACTCGTGTAATAACATTCAAAGCATTTTAGATAACTATATACCTTGCAATAGGAGACAACGAATTGCACAGCAAAATTTTAACCAATCAAAAAACTTGAAAGGAGTTCTAAATATTGTGCCCATATGACGATTTTGCCTCTTTAAGAACTTTTTTAACATGAATTATTTATGAATGAAGTTTAAAACTCTTGATGCATTGATCTGTCTAATTTTGTAGAACAATCCATTTGAGTCTATTAATTATTAGTGGACTTTCATACAACATTTGGAATAAAATTGAATTTTGAAATGAAAATAAATATAACAAATTGAAAAGAAAGTTATCTCTGTATTTCAAAGATTTCAATTAAAAATTAATTGTAATATTTTAAAACAACTTTGAAATTTTTATCTTTGTATTTAAAAGATTATTTCAGACTTGTTCCTCTTATCTTTTCTGTAAGATTTTTCAGAAATTTTGATATCTTAAAACCATTTTTACTTTTAAATAGAAAGTTTTGTCTCTGTATTTCAAAGATTATTTCAAGACTATTCCTCTTATCTTTTCTGTAAGATTAATCGAAATTTTGATATTTTAAAACCATTTTTACTTTGAAATAAAAAGTTTTGTTTGTACTGCATAATGTTATATTGCAGAAAGTGTTAAAATCTGACACAACTATTCCCACTCCCATTTTTCCTAAAACTTTATCTCTTAATTAACTCTGAATGATGTTTGCAATTGTATTTTCACAGTTTTTATCAAATGATTAAATTTTATGTGCATGCACTTTGACATGCTGATAAAAACACAAAACATACATTTATTTCAAATACTGTATAAGAGCCTACCCAACATTTTTTAACTGATAAAATTATTTATTTGATTAATTTGAAGACTTAAAATACTCACACTTGTTCATTCTTCAGTTCTTGTGATTGTACTCCGGGTGTTTTTGTGGTGGTAATTGTGGGGCTAGTATAGAACCAGTTCACATATATATGTAAGATGCAGTTCAAATAACACACTGTGCGTGGCCCTCGAGCTAAGGAAGAAACTTCAGCTAGGCCTAAAAGTGCTGCAACTCTATTTTCGTAGGCACCCTGGGTGCTTAATACGTCAAATACGGCACTCAAATTTCACAGAACGGAGAAAAAAATCATTGTAAAGTGTAAAGGCAACCAAACAGTGAAGCAGTTGAATGAAATGAACTTACACAGTATCACAGTTTTAAAATATGCAATTAATTTCACTTTGAATAAAGAATATTGAAGATAAAAGCTGCAAAGAAAAAAAAGAACCCCTTTTTGACTAAAAATCTCCAATTTTAGGAGAGTAACTAATTATCTCCGCTAACGAAGTTGGATGGAGATTATGTTTTCGCCTCCTTTTGTCTGTTTGTTTGTCACCAAGATATCTCAAGAACTGATGACTGGATTTGGATCAAATTTGGTGTGTGGTTTTGGTAATGCTTAAAGTGGTCCTGCCATGGGAGTCGGAACTAATGATAGATATGATATTTTGAATATTTGATTGGCAAAAATATGATTTTTTTTTGCCCTACACCTCACCATTTGCAAGAAAATGGTAGAAGGAGTTTTTCGTACCTTGACGGAAAAAATCAGAATCGGGCTTCATACCCAATGACATTAATTAGGACTCCTGTAAGTAAACGATGCATTGCTGAAACATTTTGTGTGTGTGTATGCCATTGAAGTTTTTTGACTAGTGTCAATTATTAGCTTCCTTTGTTTTGTTTTAAAAGGATCAAAATCCTGTAGCTTTGTGTAGTTGGAGGATTTAGTAAAAAAATTCTCAAACTAAAAGTCATTTATCAATGGCAAAGGGCAACAAAGCGAGACGATTCTGGACATGTTTTTATGCACTTAAAATAAAGTTTTTGGGGCTTATCGGGTACAGTGTCATATTCAGCTCACACCAGATTGTTATACCCCTGTTCTGTTCAATTTAAACAGTAGCTTGACAGCATCGCTTTCTCTGACATAAAGTTTTTACTGTTTTGCAAGTAATAAATATTCAAATGAGATAAACTGAGGAAGAAAAAAATAGAATGAGACTCAGAGATGTTCGAACTCATAACCTCTCGCTCAAAGACAATGTCCGTAACCAACCGACTGGGCCCCTTAATCACTTGTAAGCTTATATGATTTATTTTATATATAGTATGCAATATGATCGAAGGAAGAAAAACCGATCAATTAGAACTGAATTGTAATTATTGTGTCCATATGCCAAGCCATCCCTTTTAGCATATCAAAACTTCTTCAAAATTTCTTCAAAATTTTTAATCAAAATAAGTGCAAAAATGCAAACAGAATTGCGTGAATGAACTATTCAGTTCTTGTAGGCCTCTTGATTATCAAAATGTCAAGCGACAGAGACTTGAACATTGATAAATAAAACTGATATATTTCCATTAGATGTAAAAAGAAGAGGTAGATGTTGTTGCAAACACTTCAATTTGATTATGTTTAACAAAATATTACTTGCGAAACCGTAAGAATTCCATGCCGTCTATGCAGGCTCTGTACTATTGTGTAAGGCTTGTAAGCCTGATATCCTTCTTTCTCGTCTGCAAGCGATTCAAATTGAAAAGGAACGACATTATGAGAATGTTCTTCATTTATTTACAAATCATTTTATTCATAGCTTGAACTTGAAAATGACAAATTAAGATCTGAACAGCCTGATAGACTTTCATAATCAGACGATATTTGTACATGGTTACTTATGTGTGTTATGCATTCTTTGCGATCAGCAGTCCCTGAAAATGATGTAGCAAACTGTTATGACGTCACAAATTCCTGTCAACTTTTTTTCAGAGCAAGCAATAAATGATCAATTTCTAAGTCCTTTTTTATCATGAAAAATGGACTTGCTGGATTTCCTGATGGACTAGGGATATGAAAAGCCCATATCAGGTTAAATCTCATTTTTTTTTTTTTTTTTTTTTTGGGAGGGGGCATGGTAGGACTACTGTAAGGAAGAAGTGATTAAAATTTGAACATTAGAACAGGGGCAGGGTGCTGATGGAGGGGTGGGGATATTTTAAACTGAGTTTGTCTGTCATTCGAATATCTCAAGAACTGATAATTGGATTTGGATTCAATTTGATGTGTGCTTTTATTATTGCTAACAGAACAAGTGATTTAAATTTGGGAAGTATTGGTACAAGGGATGGGCAGAAGTTGAGAGGTGGGGATGTTTAGGGTAAGGTCTGTCAAGACATAGTTGAAACTTTCCAATGGAATGTGATGAACAATGAAAAAATCCAACAATCACTTTTGGACTCGAAGAAACTTAAGTGGTCTCTGGAATAAAAGAAAATAAAACAATTTGTATATTTCTGCCCTTCCCTTTTCATCCCAACCCTCTATTTCTGCCCTTCCCCTTTTCATCCCACCCTTCCATTTCTGCCCTTCTCCTTTTCATCCCACCCCTCCATTTTTGCCCTTCCCCTTTTTAACCCACCCATCCATTTCTGCCCTTCCCCTTTTCATCCCACCCTTCTATTTCTGTCCTTCCCTTTTCATCCCACCCTCCATTTCTGCCTTTTCCCTTTTTATCCCAACCCTTTATTTCTGCCCTTCCCATTTTTATACCACACTCCATTTCTGACATTCCTGACATTCCCATTTTCCAATATTTCTGTTCCCATTTTCCAATATGTGCCAAATTTGAATCACTTCTTCCTCAAGCAGTAACAAAACCACATACCAAAGTTGATGACAAACAAACAAACACAGGCAAAAACAATTGAAATTTTGTTTTAATTGGAAGCGGAGGGGGTAGAGGGGGAGGGGGAAGAATTACGTCCCTGATTATTGTTAATTTGAATAGTTCTTATAGTAAAATTAGTCTGAATGCAAAATTGTTACCAAATTTTTTAAGGAAAAAAATACTTGGAAAGTGTGAAGGGAATGGAGAATTTGCCAAAATTTAGATATTTTTTAGGTTAATTTGATATGCACATGTTTTTACAAGCTGTTTTTATTTTGCTATCAGATGGGCAGATCTAACAAAAAAGTTATCCCAGATATTATATATTTTTGTTGTTGTTCCAGACAAAGTGATTTGTTGATCCTGGGCATTCCCTAGAACCAAGTTTCTAAGAGTGTATTTCTCTGAAAATAATCTTTACCTGCTTTAGATCCAGACTTGATTATGTGCAATGTGATTTTTTTCCAATTTAATTAATGTCTCTGAGTTACGTAGTAAGCCACACTCACCATGGCAACCCAGTAACTAGGTGGGGCAAACAAATCCCAAATCCGCAATCATGCATTACCAATGCATTGACATTTAGATGTTCGCGAGGCCTGCCACAAGCTTTGATCCATTTATGCAAAATCTCTTTTTATCTCTTTTAAGCAAAAGAGATAAACATAATTCAGCATGCTATTGCTGTTCTGGGTAACAGCAATCAGATTTACAATTTTGCCTGCAGCGGGCCCATAAGTGCAATTTTTGTTCACCATTTTGCCGTCACTCAGTTTGTGTGTTCAAAAATTTGTTTTGTGCCGTAAATTGCATTGACTACATGAGCTTGCACCACTAGCTAGCTGTACTGTACCAGTACCGCATAGGATGTTTGCCCCACTTAGTTATGCAGATTTTGTTGCTATGCAAATTCATATGGTGATTGGTTGAAAAAGCTGTCAATCATTAAACCCAGAGAGGTTAATTGTTCTTGTTGTCTTGTTATCAAAGAATTTTTAAAATTTATTTTCACGATTTTGATTTTCTTTTGTAATATTTCAGGAGTACCCCGCCTCCGGGAACGCCATATCTAAGAATAGAAGCCCCCATGAACAATGAGACGGTGGCTATTGGGTCTGATGTGACTCTTTTTTGTCGGATACGGGGCTTCCCGATCCCAGATTATTGGTGGTTTCGTAACGATGCAATTATTTCTGAGGATGTTGGAAGAATGAGCGTTAGAAACTTTAGCTGGGGTTCCCAGTTACGGATACGCAATGTGGACACCTTGGACATGGGTCCGTATAAGTGTACAGCGAACAACAAGGAATTCCAAAAGTCTATTGTTGGAAGGATTGCCCTCAGTGCAGGTAAGGAAGAAAATTTATTTTGAATGTTTTGATAAGAATTCCCAGCTATGCTATATTCAGGGTAAGGATGTGTTGGGTACCCGGTACGAAAATATTTGGAACTGGTACCTGCAAAAAAAATTGATCTAAAAATATAGATATCATTTTTTGTTTTAAAATTATTGCAGAACTGGTATATCATTAGGTTTACACTACAATTATGGTATTTTTATTAATTAGGGCTAAAAATAAGCTCGAGAATGTCACTAAAATCATTTTGGTACAAGTTAGTGTAGATACCGTCATTTTAGTGTTAGCCTAATGATATACCAGTTACGCACAAATTTTAGAGCTAATTTTTTTTTTTTAAATATTGATATAATTTTACCCGGATCAGAACCATGCACAAAACAGTACCCGGTTCTGATTTTTTGCCAACTCAGTCTAATTCAGGGTAAAGCAATCCTTCATAAAAAAAATATATATGTAGAAAAATAAAACAATTGAGCTGATTTTTTATTCCTGGTTATTACTTATCAAAATTGCCATCATCTCTTATAAGCTTTACCACACATGTTCCCTCTGATACAATTTACTGTGCTATTTATCGTACAAGTATGTCGGGGGATATTCTTAGAGCAATGAACCCCAAATCACTTATGCTGGCTGTTGCTTACTCAAAAAATCAAATATTTCTTCCAGCGAATTCCCATTTTTGCCACGATTATAAAAGCCGGAAGAGTGAATTTTAGGAAGCTTGCTATTTCTAAAAGGGAAATTTACCAAGGGTGTCGGGTGCCAGCTCCTTTTTCACTCTCTCTGGAACATCCCCACACCTCCCTTCAGCTCAACCACACAACTCTTTCACAATAAGTTATTCTGCAACCCATCACCTTAAAGGACTTGAGACTTGCTGCACCACCTTCTGTAACACCATTTATACCCATACTCATCCCTTCCTTCCACTGCTCGTCTCCCCAACCCCTTATCTGCTTACCTGTCTTTTTCAATGAACAATTTATATTCCTTCACAATTTAGTTAGCCTATTTGAAATAAACTAACCTTTGAAGCACAATTTGACCAATGGTGTCAAGGTACAGATAAATCCCACCCACCAACAAAGAACCTCCTCTCCAGGCTGGTAGGGGGGAGGACTGCAAGGACTGCATCTTGAAACACACTGCACCACCTTCTGTAACACCATTTATACCCATACTCATCCCTTCCTTCCACTGGTCATCTTACCCAACCCCTAATCTACTTTACTTGTCTTTTTAATGAACAATTTATATTCACACCCAAAAACCTTCACAATTTAGTTAGCCTATTTGATATAAACTAACCTCTGAAGCACAATTTGACTAATAATGTCAAGGTACAGATAAATCCCACCCACCAACAAAAAACCTCCTCTCCAGGCTTGCAGGGGGAGGTGGGGGAGGGGGGGGGGCTATCCCCTATTAGGTATAGGAATTGGTTTAACAGGCTGTACAAATATTATAGGAGATGTGGGTTGCTGAAATGTTTTGGCAGATGTGACAATGTTACCAGAGTTAGTTTCTTCAAAGTACTGGAGCATGAAACACCACCACCTGGGTGGGTACATTAATGTTTTTGAAGTCCATGAACCCTTAAAGGAATGTTCTCATGGATTTTCATTTTTTTCATATATGATAGAGAAAATTTGTAGAAACAAAGTGGTGAAAAAACTATGTTAATATCTGATTCCGTTTAGAAGTTATAACAATTTAAAGAGTAGAAAAATGTTCTTAAAAACACCTCGCACAGTCCTTCAGCTTGGTGATGTCATCAAGGCAATTCCAGCACAGTTGTTATGTATTTCTTATAAATTTAATCACACTTTTTTTATGTTATTGAACAGCATTTTTGGTTTTTTATAGAGATAGGGTGTAATCTATAATTTGCAAGAAAACATTTTGTTTTTTTCTTGGTGTACATCACATTTACAATTAGAAAAAAATCCAAATCATTTTTTTTTAAATACAAAAGATGTTACGTTGAAATTGTTTCTATGACATCACAGATGTTGCCAATCAGTCACTTTTGTCCAAATTTGAAAATACTTTAAAATTTTGCAACTTCTAAACAGAATAAGATATTAACATAGTTTTTTCATCACTTTGTTTCTAAATAATTTCTCTATCATACTGTATAAAAAATTGAAAATCCTTGGGAATATTCCTTTTAATTCAATTTATGAAACTGATGAGAACTAAAAAATGCTCAATTGATTAAAAACATAATATATATGATGGCAACGTTTTAAGATATGGGCATTCTCTTCTTTATATTTTGTTGAAATTGCTACTGCTTTAGAAAAGTTTGAATAGACTGGTATGAACCTATCATTTTGTACCAACATGATATCATACTGATATTATGAAATGTGAAAATTGCTTTGAATCCCAGCAGACTACTTTATCTTTTTCATTTAAAAAAAAAATCATGTTTCCGACAGCATCATGGACTATGTTTAGAATTGAAGTGCCTTTGGACAGATGTAAAAGAATAGATTTGATAAAAACAAAATTGTTGAAGAATATTTTGTGATCTAGGTTGCAATTTCATGCCTTGTTGATTTTTTGATGGGTTTTGAAGTAATGGAAGCCCTAAAGGAATTCAGTTTCAAGTTTGGCTGATGTCAAGTAGTTGGACCCACCGTTGTCATCGCTACGGTTGATCTATTTTCAAATTTCAAAAATCTTTAGAATCTGTCAACATCAACTTCATCATTTGACCAAACTTTGTAATAAAGAAAACTAAGTTGTTATATGACCCTGGAATGTTAGTGTGATTGGATGAACTGACATCTTCCTGATTGATATCTTGTGGGATTGGACAAATAGAGTTCTGTATACCAGATCTATAGTTATATGGGCTTTGCATATGGCAGCCAAGAAGTGGGGGTGTTAGTTTTTGGCAATAGATTTTAACCAATAGAAGTGACATTATACGCGGTCTGTTTTTACATAATTTTTCACCCCATGATGAATAAGTCGGGCTATAAATTTTCAGTCTATTGCACCCAAGCTCACCAGAGTGTTTATAACTCACTGATGAAAACATCCTTTAAAAGTCCAAATGAATTCTCAGCACCACATTACATGTATGGCCTGTCCTTGCAGTAACCCTATCCACAATACCTGGTTGGTCACAATAAGTTCCATTGTGTGCATATACAGTAGATGATTAGGAATGTAGTAACTGATACATAAAATCACTGTACTATCTGTAGTGGGTTCCTTAATTGCTTCTAGCAGTCTAAAAGTCATACCCACCAAAATGGAGGTTCTTGCTGGTGAAAAGACTGAAAATTTGTAGCAAGGATTGGGTGTAATGCATCGCGCGCAAGTGAACAAATTCCAGAAAGTCATGGGAAAATTTTGAGTAGTTAGGTCAGCAGCGGGATTTAGTCATGTTTATGACATTCTGCCATTTTGCTGGGTGCAAGAAAAGTCAATTTATTATGAGACTTAAGCTTGAATACTCCCTCACGTTTTGGCCACCAGCTCCTTTAAGAGCTGGTTTTTTTTTTTCTCACAAAGCACTTTTGATGTGGTTTAAAGGTCAAAGTTCACTTGATGATGTCATGATGACATGTCATGATGACTTTAAAGGTTTTATGCTGCTGGTACCTATTTTGCTGTCTGTCACATGAGAGACATGAGCAAGTGCTCACACTAGAGTGTAAACAGATTGTAAGACGCAACATTAGCAAAATTCATTTAAAATCCACTGAAAAATCCAGCAAAAAAATTAATCAAGTTGGGTTCTATATTGGTCATTTTTTAATCTGATGCGATAGCATAAGGAACCTATTGAGCTTGCACGGTTTATCCCGACGTGAAACCGGTCAGTTTTTAAAACAAAAACTGGTTTTAGCAGGAAAACAAGTTTTTCACCCGTAATGTAAACAAACTTTGAAATAAAGTGCATTACAGTAGCTATAACTGCACTGTCATATGATAGCAGCTAATAATGTTTATATCACAGTATTTTCTGTAAATTATATTGAAAATGATAACAGAGGCATTGATAATTAAAATGTATTAATAAACTTTAATGTTGTTTGTGTGTAAAGTGATTTTATTACTCCATTTGGTCATTTTGTCAGTCAAGGTTCGAAACAAGTTCTTGATGTCCCAAGCCAGTCATGTAGAAAAGTTGGAAAAAGGCCTTATCAACAGGCCATCTATATTTTAATTTATATTATGATTTCAATTTCCTTTCGTGTAAAAGAAAAGAAATTTGTCGGAAAGTTGTAAAACAGATACAAATTACGCCTCTAAATGCATCATCTTACGATACGATGCTAGCCATTGTTACTTGATGTGTAATAGCAAGCTTGTTAAGACGGGATATCTCAAAACAATACATTAGATTCATGTTATATGTGGTATGCAGATAGCCTATGATTTGTAGATGTGCCCTATTGTTTTTGCTTGCGATGTCATGCATATAAATGAGTAGGTGGGGCTTGATGTAAAAATCTTGAAATGCTCATATTTTAACAATCATAGATCTGTTTTGTAAATTTGGTGTTAATATGATGTTAGCTAGTACCTGAAGTGTAATACTTATAAAATGTTTTCCCTAAAAACATTATTTTCAACATGAATCTGAAAAATTTGTGATAAAACAACATAAATGTGTACAACAAGATACCATAAGATAAACCTTTGAGAACAAAAAGAAAATGATAATTGAAAGAAAATGAAAAGAAAGAAGAAATGGTAAGATTAGGCAATTACACATTTGCACAATTTAATTTACTGGAAGATTGGAGGACTAGTAAAGAAACAATTTAGTGCAAACATATTAATATCTTTGTCCGTTTAGGACTAATTGCATTTCAATATAATGTGCAAATGTGATGAAATTTTAAAATGTAATAATTTCACAACGGAATAAGATATCTTCATGGTTTTTACACCAATTTGCCTTGTTAACCCTTACTCTACCAGCACTTTTTTTATTTGAAAATGTGCTTAGGAAGTGGAGCCAAAGACAGGGCACAAAAAATGGTGATAATATTGCCGCATGGTAGAGTAAGGGTTAATCAAGGGCTGATTATTGAAGGGTCTTCTGTCTTCCAAGCAGCAGAGTTGGGCCCGTTCCGCTTCAGTGACCCGCTGGGTCGCCCACGGGGATCATGCTGCATATATTTCCGAAGTTAGTGCATTTGTCCTAGGTTGATTAACCCTTACTCTACCAGCACTTTTTTGAAAATGCGCTTGGGAGGCGGAGCCAAAGAGGGACCGAAAACGGCGACAATATCGCCGCGTGGTAGAGTAAGGGTAGTACCCTATTATATAAACTAAAATGAAATTTCACAGGAATATTCCTTTAAAGCTCAAGTTTTTGCTGGCTGCCTATAAATTAGAAAGTAACCTCTGTGGAGAATCCTTTGGGGCATATGGGAACCTTGTGTGCATATCATTCCTACACACATACCGGTTCATCGTAGGAAAATTGCTACAAATCATGGTACACATGTTCCCAAGACAATAGCAAAAAAGTTGTTGTCTCAATCGAACTGGCTAAGTTGGTATACAAGAAAGTCATTTGTGTTCTTTCCTATGGTGTACAATTCAATTGTCTTCATTATATGTCACCACATGTAATTTTTTGATTGAAAATAAAGTTTATCTGTTTGTTTTTACCCATTTCATGTGCTTGCATATTACAAGTTCAGTGACTTTGTTGATCTTTGTTGAGTCATAGCTCCGGTGATATTTTATCAATTACAACGGCTAAACTTATAAAAGTTTGATATATATGTTTAGCAATAGGTATGTTAAAATCATTCTGATTGGACAATGTTTGTAATATGTAAGTTTGTCAACAATCTTCAAAAGTCTTCAAACCCAAGCTCATTTAAACCTTATGATTATTCATATACATCACATGACGTAATCTACATTTCAACCATTCAGCAGAGTTGTAAACGTGTTGTGTGACACCATTCCCATTGTATGTACGTGATTCCTTGTGTGGACTGATGTGCATTTTTTTAAACCATTGAACTAGTGTTGCAGCATATCTTTGTGCCTCCCCCTTCCTCCCCATGAAGAACATGTTCCTATGCCTATTGGCCTATCCTTTACATACATTTTAGCTTGCAGCACACTTGAGACAAAGTAACATTTTTAGCTTGCACAAGCAATGTATGGAACAAATACTAACTTGCGCAAGCAAGCATAAAATGTTTGTTAGCTTGTGCAAGCTTGTAAACAGTTTTGCTAGCTTGCACAAGTTTGCAGATAGTATTTGCTACAGTAGCTTGCACAAGCTAATTTGTTCCAAATACTTAGCTTGCAGCAAGCTAATAATTCTGTAAGGATGTCATGTTAGGACATGCTGATTAATTCTGAAAAGAAGACACCGTTCAACTTTTCCAAAATGGAGTCCCCAACCTCGACAACATATTGGGTCATGAAAGCCCAATAAACCCAAATAAACAGTTGCAAGGGTGCTGGCTCCATATCCCAGTTCACCCATAAAGACTCGGAGGGCATTTGCCATACTTTTCTTCTCTAGTACAATGGGAATAGTAGTAATGCTAAATCCATCCTTCACACATTTGACTCTTGACTGCAGCAGTGCTGTAATCATCAACAAGCCAGACCAATCACAGTCATGTAATATGGGTTTATGGGCCCAGTGGTAGTGAATTTGGTTACAAAAATTGCATGTTCTGCACTTTATACAAATGTTAGATAGAGATAAATGTATTAGATTTGAGGAATTATGACATTTCAAAAATTTAACTTAGTGTGTTGAAAAGTGACCTTACAGTATACAATGTGATGTCACTGGCCTTTCTGTATAACACAACATACTTTTCTTTCATTTGTAGTGTGTACATGCACAGATGCACAAGGCATTTGTTACACCTCATATCAATAATTAAACAAAAATTAGTTTCCAATAATTAAGAAAGATAGGGCAATTAATTTGCAAAGAAATATACAACAATTGTTGTGGATTTGCAAGCATAACATCTCATTTTACGCTGCAAGGTCACTTTTCAACATACTGTACTTGTGAAACCTTGACATGTATGCAATGTTTATGGATTCTAATGTAGGTTTCTAAAGAATTAGGTCAGTGGTCAAGCATTTCCATCTTATATAAAAAGGCCTTCAAAAGAAACAATATGGTGAAGAAAGCATTCAAAAATCTCATTACCCTTACTCTACCAGCACTTTTTTGAAAATGCGCTCGGGAGTTGGAGTTAAAGATGGGGAACTCGTGGTAGAGTAAGGGTTAATCAAGAGCTGATTATTGAAGGTCCTCTGTCTTCCAGGCAGCAGAGCTGGGCTCGTTCCACTTCAGTGACTTGCTGGGCTGCCCACCGAGATCATGCTGCATATATTTTCAAGTTGGCGCACTTGTCGCTGGTTTCTTAACCTTTACTCTACCAGCACTTTTTTGAAAATGCGCTTGGGAGGCAGAGTCAAAGATGGGGCACCCAAAACAGTGATAATATTGCTGCGTGGTAGAGTAAGGGTTATGGAACGAGATATCAAAGTTTTAAGCTCTTATCTGTGGAGAAATGAATGGTGTAGTACAGTAAGTCTACTATGGAAAGTTGGCATCTTCATCCTCACATTCTTAACAAATTTTAACGTATTTTGAAGAAAGGTTATTTATTTTGTCTACTTTTAAAATTATTTTCCCTTGAACTTTTTTCAGGTGGTATATTATAAATAACCTTCCTTAGAGATTCAGTTTTACTACTTTTTGGACATAATCAATTTTTAAGCCATAAAATTGCAGGACAAAATATGATAGAATACATAAAGACTTTGAGGAATCTGAGTGTATAACATCACAACTAGTCTGGTTTCAGTCGTTTACACAAATGATACCAAACTTTAAAGTAAGATATCTTCTCAACAGAATATGATGTTTCAATGCTTTCTCCACTATTTTGTTTCTCCTGAAGTCCTCTTTCATATAAATAGATAGACTTGCATGACCCTTGAACTAAACCTTTAACAACAATTCACAATGACAAGATGTATGATGTTGACTAGACACCTAAGCAAGAAAGAGACCTATGACATATATTCTCTTGATTGAATGCAATGTGAGGTGGCATTCAAGTAATATAAATGGCTCATAAACATGCAATGGCATACATACATATATAGGCTTCTTTTTTTATTAATGAAAATTGGAGCTTGTTTTTTTACACAGCCTCGATCAAAAGGCTTGCACATGCAGCCTTTATATAGCATGTAGGTCCTATACAGAGTGTAGTTGTGCACATTACTTGTTATTCTTCAGAATCATCACTGTTTTTCATTTGTGAGAATGAATTATTGTGATAGGCCTATGCTTTGGCACAGTTTCCACAATTTAGAATATGGTGAGCTTCCTTCAAATTGCACAGGAGCAAATAAATGCAGCGGCTCATAAACGATCAAAATCGAGTCAAATTTAATTAGCTCCATACATGGTTTGCTACAATGGGTGTTACAGCAGATTTATTGTCCTGTGGTCCAATTATTTTCATGTGATGTATGTTTATTTGTGAACTAAATGTTTTGTGATAAATTACATTTTGGATGTTTGTGGGTAAACTATAAACCAATTAATGTCATTGCCAATAAAAGTCAGGTAGAGTAATCATTCAGTTATCCTTGAGATGAGGTTACGTGTGGGGTAAATCAGGTTTGTGTGAATTTAAGTTAGCTGAACCATGGAGCTATTAATGAGAGCTCCATGGCTGAACTAACTGGAAATGAAGGCAATGTAACGTTAGCTGAACCATGGAGCTATTAATGAGAGCTCTATGGCTGAACTAACTGGAAATGAAGGCAATGTAACGTTAGCTGAACCATGGAGCTATTAATGAGAGCTCCATGGCTGAACTAACTGGAAATGAAGGCAATGTAACGTTAGCTGAACCATGGAGCTATTAATGAGAGCTCTATGGCTGAACTAACTGGAAATGAAGGCAATGTAACGTTAGCTGAACCATGGAGCTATTAATGAGAGCTCTATGGCTGAACTCACTGGAAATGAAGGCAATGTAACGTTAGCTGAACCATGGAGCTATTAATGAGAGCTCTATGGCTGAACTAACTGGAAATGAAGGCAATGTAACGGCAACCATGGAGCTATTAATGAGAGCTGGCTGAACCACTGGAAATGAAGGCAATAACGTTAGCTGAACCATGGAGCTATTAATGAGAGCTCTATGGCTGAACTCACTGGAAATGCTCCATGGAGCTGAGAGCTCTACTGAACTAACTGGAAATGAAGGCAATGTAACGTTAGCTGAACCATGGAGCTATTAATGAGAGCTCTATGGCTGAACTAACTGGAAATGAAGGCAATGTAACGTTAGCTGAACCATGGAGCTATTAATGAGAGCTCTATGGCTGAACTAACTGGAAATGAAGGCAATGTAACGTTAGCTGAACCATGGAGCTGAGAGCTCTATGGCTGAACTAACTGGAAATGAAGGCAATGTAACGTTAGCTGAACCATGGAGCTATTAATGAGAGCTCTATGGCTGAACTCACTGGAAATGAAGGCAATGTAACGTTAGCTGAACCATGGAGCTATTAATGAGAGCTCTATGGCTGAACTAACTGGAAATGAAGGCAATGTAACGTTAGCTGAACCATGGAGCTATTAATGAGAGCTCTATGGCTGAACTAACTGGAAATGAAGGCAATGTAACGTGCAGTATTCTCGTAGACAGCTCTGAATCAGAGAATTTAAACATTGTATTTTGCAAAAGAAATTACGTTATTTATTCATACTTTCATTAAAAAAAAGCACAGTATATGACATCTGCAAATATCATTCCCTTACAGAAATTTAGCTTGCAGCACGTTTGCAACAAGCTAACAGTTTTAGCTTGCGCAAGCGTGCTACCTTGTGCAAGCGTGCTGCAAGCTTGCATCAAGCATGCTGTGAGCTTGTATTTGGAACAAATACTAGCTTGCGCTAGCTAAATTAGCTTGCACAAGCTAGCATAAAATATTTGTTAGCTTGTGCAAGCATGCAAAACGTTTTGCTAGCTTGTGCAATCTTGCAGATAGTTTTTGCTGGCTTGCGCAAGCTAATTTGTTCCAAATACTAACTTGTACAAGCTTGCAGAACCCTTGTGCAAGCTAGAAATGTTAGCTTGTAGCAAGCATGCTGCAAGCATGCCGCAAGCATGCCGCAAGCATGCCGCAAGCTTGCTGCAAGCTAATATTTCTGTAAGGGTTATATCAATGTTTCCACAATTTAGAATATGGGTGCTTTATCTCATAAGAGCAAGTATATCTAGAGTAGCTCATAACCGATCACATTTAGTCAAACATAGCCCCATGCTTCAATTGCTACAAAAGTTTCACAGCAGATTTATTATCCTGTGGGCCAATTCTTTTTATGTTATAGATGTTTATTTGTGAACTAAATGATATATTACATTTTGGATGTTTGTTTGTAAATTTAATGTAAGTCAGGTACAGTAATCTTGAAACATTATTTGTGGGATAAGGGAACATATAGGATAATTCAGGGTTGTGTGAACTTTAAGGTAGATGTCAGTATATGGACAAGTAGAAACATAGCTAAATTGATTTAATATCCACTAAAAAATATCAAGAAAGCAAACAATTTCTTCAAAATTGGCGTTGCCGACGACGAGTGAACACACAATTACAATGACGGGGTTGTCGCCTGCGTATCAATTATGATAGTAACAATGCTATCACGAAACGCTTAATACGACCCGGACGAGAACACAGGTACGATGTACAGACAGACACAGACAGACATAACATCGACAACCAAGTCAATGTCCACGGCCTTTGATAACCAGTTGTGGTGCACCGGTGTGTCTACCCAACCTAGGCTTGAACCTAGGGCCTCGTGGTCTGTAGACATGTATGATAACCGCTACAAAGATTTGGTCATTTTATAGCTTCTGAAAGGTTTTTTTTCTTCAAAAATGGACAATTATGCAAATTTTTGTGTCACTCTTGTGATGTATGAATGGGACATAGTCTCTATTTCCTTAAGTAAATTGGTTTTTAACCCTCTGCCATTTCTCTTTAAAAAAGGGAAGAAAAATTCTCTAGTGAAAAGGAATTGACCTTTACCATACCCCCAACCAACCTCAAGCTGGAGACAGCGTTTTGAACATTTTCAAGGTCTGAAAACAAGAGAAGAAATTTAACGAAAAATACAAACATTTTGAGGTGTTTTTTGTTCAAACAGCAAATTTTGACAATATATCAAAACATTTTGATTTTGCCATAACTTGAAAACTACACATGCTATTATACAAATTCTAAAACTATTAAACTCAGATTTTAATGCTCTTTCTAATATGTGGTTGAACAGAAACCTTTGTACCTGTCCATACACCTTTAACCATGTGTGGGATTTGACTACAGCAAGTGGTGGGAAAAGTTAAAAGTGGGAGGGCAAAATCATGCTGCAAAAAATCACCATACAAAAGATAGAAATTCAGAAAAATGGGGGGGGGACAAATTCCTTTTTTCCCTCCCCCCTTCATCCTTCAAATCCTGCCTATGCCTTTAAGTCAGCTGTTTTGAAATAATTGGAAATGATGGTAATGTATTCTCTTGTAAGGCAGCTCTGAATTAGAGGATTAAAACATAATGTATTTTATTTGCAAAAGAAATTAGATAGGTCATTTATTCATACTCATTCAAAAAGCACAATAAATCCTGAAAGCTATATTGTAATTTGATGAGAAATACCTGCTATTTCTATGGTTTTAAATAGATTTTCAAAACAATGTCCTTTGCACCCTTGACATATACATACATAAACAATCAAGACATGAAGTGTAAACATTTTCGTTATTTTGCTGAACAATTTTAGAGAATTATGCACTTGTCAATTGTGTGACTCACCCCTACACCCCGGACAAGGTGAGCCATTGCACCAAAGTGGGTGGACAAAACATGCACATTGACGCACCCTGATCAGTCACTTAGGTGACTGACATTTTTTGTGAAATGACTTACCCCAAATTAATCACCTCTGTACAAAGTCAATGAGTGTGAAGTGAATTGACCCATCCAGAGTCACTCTGGTGACTGACAATTTGGCACAATGACCCATATGTGAGTTACTATTTTATATATCAATGACTCACCTTTGACTGACATTGCCAGAGGTTTTATTTCAATCCCAGGAGCTCTCTGATTAGAACAATATATCTGAGAAAATATTCCATAGCAGCTAAAAGTTATTCATACACCCTTTGATGACTTACAAACATATAAATGATTTTATTTTGTTTTAATTATCTTCCTGTTTTTACTGCTTTCACTTTGTTAGATCTCAAAAAGTTAATCTTGTTCTCACTCACATGCTCTCTAAAGATGATTCCCCTGACAATAATCTTGCTTGGTGATTGTAGAGAAAAACAATAAAGGCATGTGTTCTTGTGAGCTGGCAATCAGGCCCACTGCAGGTGATCTGAAACAGGGCTTGAGTAATCCAGAATTCGAAGGTGACAGTCATTCAAAATTTGTGAGGAAAAAAACTGAACAGACCAACTGGCTATTTGTGTGAATTAAACTATTTATAATGCGGAACTAGCATGATCTGGTGATTGCTGGTCACACTAGCCTTTTTTAAAGAATTTTATCACTAGATTTAATCTTTGCTCTTCTACAACCCCCCCCCCTTCCCTCCTCCCCTCCTCCCCTCCCCTCCTCCCCTACCCTCCTCCCCTCAACAACAAAAAATCCCATTATTCCCAGCTACTGTACTATAACTACTGTATATATCGAAACTTTTTTTACCACCTTCAACCACTTTACACCTCTGACATAATTGAACCTCTCTGGCACAGTTTGACCTTATACTGTCAGGTTAAACTTAACCAAAGAAAGAAACAAACAAACTGATTGCTTGTTCCAGATTATCATGATCCTACCTTAGCCTAGGATTGAAGATCAAGTGACTATGATCAGATCAGGTGCGTGTTCTCACAGTAAAAAATCAGTAGGTGTGATCATGAGCTTATACCTAAGTGAGAACACACTCTTGGCCAGATGTCAAAAACTTAGGGCGTGTTTTCACTTGTTTCCGAATCCAGACCCGATGATAACCTTGATCGATGATTGTACTAGAAACTTTGTCATGTGTTCTTATTTGAGCCTAAGCACATAATCATACCCATTGCAGGGGATCTGATAACGAGGCTTAAGCAAGCTGGAAATTATGTACTTATTCATTTCAAGGTTACTGATTTGCGTTCACACACGTTTTCTGAGAATTTCATTGGTGGATCTGATCGCCTGGTATGGATCATGATCCTACTCTCACCTATGATCAAGACCAAGTGACTGTGTTCAGATCCAGTCAGTGTCCTTACAGTAATAAATCGATGGGTTTGATTGTGAGCTCATACTTAAGTGAGAACACACCCGAGTTATCAAAAAAAAAAAAAAAAAAAAAATGTCTTTGTTTTTGGCTCAAGTCATGATCATGGACAAGCTTCATTTGTTCTCAGTGAAACAAAGAATACGGACAGTAATGTAATAACTCACATTACTTGTGATTTTTGGCAGTGATTTCAAATCTGGTATTATATTACCCCAGGTTCACCCCATTATGGAACTTTTGTTCATGGAAAAAATATAATTGTGAGAGATCTACCAAATATTGACATACTGTACTTATTTTGGTTTATGCATGTACTGTACATGCCAGCTTTTGTTACAAAAGAAAAATAATCTATGTATGTAGTTGAAAGTCTTGTTGCCTTTTTCCGAATAAATTTGTGGTGATTTATGCAGGAGCTTTTTAAAGGATTAGTTCAGGGGTCAAGCAAGTCTTAAAGGATTAGTTCAGAGGTCAAGCATGTCTATCTCATATGAAAGAGGACTTCAAAAGAAACAAATTAGTGCAGAAAATATTCGAAAATTATATCCCATTAAGGAGATATTCCAGTTGAAAGTTTGATAACATTTGCATAGAAAGGACTGAAATCAGACGAGTTGTGATGTCACAGCCTCAGATTCCTTAAAGTCTTTGTGTATTCTATCATATTTTGTTCTGCAATTTCGTGTCTTAAAAACCATAGAATGCAAGGAAATTAGTCAAACTGAATCTAGTGAGGGGAATTATAATTTACCACCTGAAGAAAGTTTGAGGGAAAATAATTTGAATAGTAACAAATTTAAATACACTTTCTTTAAAAATACATTATTAGTTCAGTGGTCACGCAAGTCCATCTTATATGAAAGAGGACTTCAAGAGAAACAAAATGGCGAGGAAAGCATCCAAATATCTTATTCCATTCAGGAGATATTCAAGTTTAAAGTTTGGTATAATTTGTATAAGAACGATTGATATCAGACTAGTTATGATGTCATAGCCTCAGATTCCTCAAAGTCTTTATGTATTCTATTATATTTTGTCCTGCGATTTTGTGGCTTATAAATCATGGGATATGTAAGAAAAGTAGTAAAACTGAATCTAGGAAGGGTATTTTTAATATACAACCTGAAGAAAGTTTGAAGAAAAATAATATAAATAGTGAACAAATTAAATAAACTTTCTTTAAAATACTTAAAGACTTTGAGGAATCTGAGTCTATGACATCACAACTAGTCTGATTTCAGCCGTTTTTACATAAATTACACCAAACTTTCAATTTGAATATCTCTTTAACGGAATAAGATTTTTTAAATGCTTTTTTCACCATTTTGTTTCTTTTGCAGTCCTCTTCCATATAAGATGGACATGCTTGACCACTGAAATAATGCTTTAATAATTGTTAAGAATGTGAGGATGACTAGTATGCTATACACCATTTATTTCAACACAGATAAGGCAAAGCTTTACACTTGAATATCTCCTTAATGGATTAAGATTTTTGACTGCCTCCTTCACCATTGTGTTTCTTTTACAGTCCTCTTTCATATGATATAAACTTGACCAGTGAACTAATCCTGTAGGTTATTTCAAAGAAAGTACATCATCTGTTGCTGTGGCCTCTGCAGTACTTTGACTTTGAAGGCCTTTACAGCTAGGGTGTTATCAGGAATCCATTTTGTTTTCTGAAGTCATTTCAGTTTTAAATACCTGAAAATATCTGGGTCTGAGTTGTTTTTAATGTTAGTTGCAAACTTTGTTGAAAGCTTCAGGAAGTGACAACCCAAAGCAAGGAGGGTTAGGAGGGTTTTATTTCTAAGCAAGAAAGATAAAATTTAAGACTTATATTAAGAACATTCACTGACATTTCTCATATTGTTTCCAAACTGAGAAAAAGAATTTCCAGGACCCACTTGCTTCCCCAGGACCCCCACTGCTTCCACGAGGACCTCAACTGCTTTCCCGAAGACCTCCACTTCTTCCCCAAGACCCACTGCTTCCCCGAGGACCTCAACTGCTTCCCCGAAGACCTTCACTTCTTCCCCAGGACCCACACTGCTTTCCCAAGGCCCCCTACTGCTTCCTACATCCAACTTGATTAGAATAATTTCCAGGACCCCCACGTGCTTCCGCAGGACCCTCACTGCTTCCCCAGGACCTCCACTTCTTCCCCAGAACCTACACTGCTTCCCCAAGACCCTACTGCTTCCCCAAGACCCCCCACTGCTTCCTACATGTACTTCTCCACTATTTCCTTGCTTGCTCTGCTACCCCCACCTCTTCCCCTTGCTACCCCACTGCTTCCTCCTATGGCGCTCTCTTCTTTTTCATGATATAATATGGAATTTTGGGTCTTATATCATAACCTGTGAATCAGTTAAACTGGAGTCTGAAACTGATGTTAGGCTTTACTTTAAAAACATATATAACTTAAGAAATAAAATTTCTTTATGATAATAAATACCCACAGGGCATCACAAATAAGAAATAACTCAGAAAGTGGAGAGGAAAAAAAAAGCAGAACAAAAAAAACTGGAGTAATTGAAATTTTTGGAATTGAAATTAAGGAGTTTGATGGTTCACTGAAGCGACCTTTTAGTATGCCAACTGTTTCAAGAGAAATAATCTTTGTGGAAAGATCTGAGAGCAGATTATTCTCTCATCACCAAGGGTATGATAGAGAGAACCAGAGAGAGAGAGAGAGAGAGATCTGTGTCTTTTTGTTTGAAAATTATTCACTGACCTGTGACATGGTCTCCAGGGATTGATTTGCAAGGATCTGGGGAGTTCAAAGGTAGGACAGTATATCTTTTAGCAACTAATCCCTTTCACTGAGTTGAGGGTTTTTTCTTTGATGTCCACCAATCAAAACTTCAAAGAGAAATTTCTTTCTGGTCCATGTATTTTTTTACTTGAATCATTGTTGGCTTTTTTTTCTTTTTTTTTAAACTTTATCTTTTTCAAAGACTGTAAAAGTGAAAACTAAAATTTGTAACTTTCTTTTTCATTGGGTAGGACAATTTTAAAATTATGAAAATTACCTATTCAATTTGTGATAATGGCTGATTAAAGTTGTAAGGTTTTTTTTTAATACTTTTTGACAATAGTTGTGTATATAGGTCAGCCACACTTTTTAATGTGTTTCTTGAAAGGTTTAGTTGAGGGGTCAGGCAAGTTTGTCTTGCATGAAAGAGGACTTTACAAGCTTTTTAACACAATTTTACATTTATCCCCACCTACTGATTAATATTCATGACATCAGCACTAAAACTCCACAGCCAAAGCATGCTTTGACAACTGTGGAGCCCGGGACCATGGCAGCGCCTCTTGCACCAACACCCCACACTGCACCAATTGCGAAGGTACTCACCCAGCCAACCCTCCCTCCTTTTTAAAAGACTTCCCCACCTGGCTTCAGGAAAAACAGATAACAAAACTGAAAACCCTTAATCCTAGCACCACTTACCCGGAGGCCTTCAAAGCGATTCCTTGCTTCCCTCCACACCAAACCTTCCTACTTGAGCACAGCCTTCTCAAACACCAATACCGCTCCCGTAACACAACTAAAACTGACTCATATACCCAAACCGACCTCACCTGGCTTTTTTTACCAAGTCCTAAGCCCATCACCTTTGCCAAACACCCAACCACACCTATTACACAAACCACTTCCACCATCACCTCTCTTCCCAACCTTTCTTCCTATTCTAAGACCCCCTTACCCATTTACCCCAACACCCCAAATGCAATCAAACTCAAGTCAACTTGACCAACAAACAACAAATCAACAAACAGCCCAAATCCAACCAACATGTATGACACTGAAGAGAACATGGATTGTTCGATACCTGAACATACTTCTTGTCCAATTTTTAATAACAACCGCTCCCAAAGAAACAGGGACAGATCCAAAGTAAGAAACATGCCAACCCTGACCCAACAGATATCCCTCCAGATAACCCTCTGCCTCCTTATGGCATACAACATAAACAATTACAATAACACTAACAACATTATACAATGGAACATAAGAAGCCTTAAGGCCAACTCTGAAGAAATTGACCTTCTGGCCACCACCTTTAACCCGGTCATCTTCTGCCTACAAGAAACCTCCTTGAAAACCACTGACCATTAATCCCTCAATAACTTTTCTTGCTACCATAAACATCAAGAGGACGCCAACAGGGCCTGTGGGGCATCTCCATTCTCGTAAGACACGATATCCCGCACAGCCCTATTTATGTGAACACCTACCTTCAGGCCATCTGTATCTCTATTTCCCTGCACAAAACCTTCACTCTTTGCAATATCTATCTCCCCCCCCCCCTTACCCCCTCCCAACTCCAACCTTCAGCCACCCAGCCTTAACACTTAACAACCTCATCTCTCAGCTCTTCTCGCCTTTCATCCTTCTTGGTGACTTCAACGTCCACAACGCCCTGTGGGGCTCCAAAACAACCCCTCTAGAGGCATCATCGAAAATGCTCTTCAACAGCACAGCCTCTCCTTGCTCAATACTAATTTCCTGACCTACCTTCACCATGCCACAGGCTCCCTTACCTGTATTGACCTATCTATCTGTTCCCCCATTGGGGTGGCAGGGGCCTGTAAGGGAGTAAGATATCAACATTTGTTTATATATGTTTTTTTTTTTATCTAGCATGGTAAGTTATGAAAAGGTTTTGTGATTACTTCTGACCCTATTTTAGGTGGAGGGGAGGGGGTTGCAATCACAGGTTAAATAAAGGTTATTCTGTCTTCAATTTATCTTGACATAAGATTTGAGCAGAAGAGGTTTTTATGGTTTTTAACTGAAAAATTTATTTGACAGAGAATCCATATATTTTGCAATTCTATTGATCAGAAAGAGTTTTAACTTCTGAAACACCAAAGTATTGTCACTGTATGTAAACTTTGTGATGTAATGTTCAGAAAATCAGGTTAATAATTTTTATTTGAAGAGCATATTCCATTAAGCCAATTTGAAAAAATCATTAATATTATATTCTGTAAGAAATTTTTTTAAAGATTTCCCAATTACATTTTAAAGTTTTTGTACAATATGGGGAATTGGTGTTTGATGATGTCATAGAGGCAATTTCATTGCAAATGTTTATGTATTTCTTTGAGTGTTAGTTAGTTGTTTCTGTATGATTAGAAACAATTTTCCAAAAGTTATTGAAGTAGGGTATATTTGGCAATGTATATGAATACCAAACTTTCATCAATTTATTTTTCCTGCAGGTTTTACTAATAAAAAAGAATGATAGATTTGAATGAAATACATTTACTTTGTGGGAGAATGTGTTGCTGTGATGTCATATACTGAGCCTTTTTTATTTGTTTATTGGCATTTTTTGTGAACCTTGAAATTTGAATATCTCTTGGTAGGTATAACATATCAAAATTATTTTTGTACTAAATTGTTTAAAAAACAATTCTCTTTCTTATGAAAGGCTACAAAAAAAACATGGGAATGTTCCTTTAATGCCATTCTTGAAATTTCTATCCTAAAATTCAGTCACTGAAAATCACTGCAGATGAATGATACTATATTCTCCCATTGCAGGTATGATAGAGATTCAAACCTCAAATAATGTAGGTGAATGAATGAAAAACATTTAAAAAAAGTTAAGATAGAACAAGTTAACATAAGGACATTTAATGGTTTTTCCATGTCAAAGTTATATAAAAAAAATACAATTTGCATAATCCATTATAATAAGGCCTTAGGATTCAAAGTGCTTTAAAAAGGTCAATTTTTAACTGATTTTGATTACAATTTTTGCTATTTTAATGGTTAATAAGTTAATGACCTGTTTTGTTCCAATTAAGATTACGCTGTTGTTGTTAAGATTACATTGTTGCTCCCTGTTTATAGATCTTTAAAGGAAGAGTTTCCTTAAAGAAATATTAGTTGCAGCAAGCTTGCAGCACGCTTGCTACAAGCTTGCAGCATGCTTGCGACTGACATATTTAGCTTGCGCAAGCATGCTGCGAGCTTGCAGCAAGCGTGCTGCAAGCTTGTAGCAAGCGTGCGGCAAACTAGTATTTGGAACAAAAAAAGCTTGTGCAAGCTATCAAAACTGTTTGCAAGCTTGCGCAAACTAAGAAATATTTTATGCTCGCTTGTGCAAGCTAATGTTAGCTTGCGCAAGGTAGCAAGCTAGTATTTGTTCCAAATACTAGCTTGCAGCATGTTTGCTGCAAGCTTGCAGCATGCTTGCACAAGCTAAAAATATTAGCTTGTTGTAAGCGTGCTGCAAGTAAAAATTTCTGTAAGGGACAGTGCCATCAAGTTCTGTAGTACGTGAGTTAATTCAGCAAAAATCATTAATTGCCCACATCGTTTGTATAATTTTGAAGTTGCTCATCCTGTTTGTTAATTTTTTCTCGTGTCTCTGAAGTAATTCCACTTGATGTTTTTCAAGAGGTGTGAATGAAATACATTACTCATCCCTCTGTTCAAACGGAAACTTCTCCAAATAAACTTCAGTAAACATTTCAAGTCATTTGTCACATGCCCGGTCTCCAGAAGAGCTAGAGGCAATGTTTTTATTCCCGTCATCGACTGGAGATAATCCCATCATAACATATGGCGCATAATGTACGTCCGCCGATCTATTGTGGAGTCATTGATGGTGACTGCACGGCTAGATTGTGCGTCGTTGACTTTGTACGTCGTCGATGTCTTTGCTGGTTGCTGACAAGTTTGTAGGTTTATCTTAGGTAGATAGATGCTAGGAGTGTTTTTTGTATGCTACTGTAAGTTCCAAAATGTTATTTGCAAGTTGTAATAATATAGGCAGGAATTAGCAGGAATGAGGCTGGTAATGTGGGGATTGTTTTCTGTGGGGAGGGAGGGTCAAAAATAGAAGTTATACTTTTCTGATTTTCCTATTTTGATTAAATTGGACTAAGATCGATTTTTTGAAATTTTTTGAGTTAAAAGTTGTAGTGTAGTTGCATGGTGGGGCCTGTTTTCTGTATGGAGGGGGTGGGAAGCAGTAAATGTAGTTATAAGTTTTTGTATTTATTTTTTATTTTGAGATTTGTTAAATAAATGATAATAGATATGAAGATTTATTTTGTTCGTAAAAAGTTGACTAATATATTTTCTGGGTAGGTAGTTGTACAGTTAGGCCTATAATGTAGTTTTTATTGTTAGGCCTATAATGTAGTTTTATAGTTATGTTTTGGACTGTTTTCTTGCATGTTGGTCAGAAAACACAATGTTTGAGCTATATATGTTAAAAAAAATTATGTTGGTGAAATTGGACTAAGATTTTGGACATTGATGAAAATTGATATAAATATAGGACTACTGTACATACAAGCTTATTTCTATTTTGGAGAAAATAAATTGGACAATTTTTTGTTGTTGTTGTTGGGGGGTAGATAGAAGTAGCAGAAGGATGTTTAGAATTTGTCTAGTTGGTGAAAATATCTATTAAAAATAACTTGAATTTTCTTGCTTTTCACATTTTTTTTCCACCATGTACAGTACTGTATATGCCCCACCAGCCTTACCTTCCTCACCTCCCTTTTATTACTACCTTAACTTCTTTCCCTAACCCACCTTCTCTCCCTCCTTCCCTCTATCCCACCTTCCCTCTATTTCACCTTCCCTTTATCCCACCTTCCTTTTATCTCACCTTCTCTCTATTTCACCTTCCCTCTATCGCACCTTCCCTCTGTCCCACCTTCCCTCTATCCCACCTTCCCTCTATCCCACCTTCCCTCTATCCCACCTTCTCTCTATCCCACCTTCTCTCTATCCCACCTTCCCTCTATCCCACCTTCCCTCTATCCCTCCTTCCCTCTATCCCACCTTCCCTCTATCCCACCTTCCCTCTATCCCACCTTCCCTCTATCCCACCTTCCCTCTATCCCACCTTCCCTCTATCCCACCTTCCCTCTATCCCACCTTCCCTCTATCCCTCCTTCCCTCTATCCCACCTTCCCTCTATCCCACCTTCCCTCTATTCCACCTTCCCTCTATCCCACCTTCCCTCTATTCCACCTTCCCTCTATCCCACCTTCCTTCTATTCCACCCCTCTTTCCTCTCACGGTTCTAACTTAAGCACCTTATTTTTAACACCCTCTTGGCAAATTTGATTGACTCTGACGATCCGGTGCTGTTAAACATCAACAAACCAAATCAAACATATGTGCCCCACAATTGAACCTGCAAATCATTCCTCAGAAAGCTAGCTCTTTATTTGCCACCAAAATTGAAAGTTGATTTTAGTTATAACCCCATGTATATGGTTATCATCTTGTGATTCATACTCCTGAATCTTCTTGAAGATACTGGCTACTGGTGATCTGGCCATTGATATTCATTGGCCGTAACATTTAAATTGACATCTTGGCACTGCCCTGTTTATATCTATTTTTCAGTTTCATATTTTTTGACAAATTATGGAATACAATATTAGAGGCATAAAAGGTTTTGATTATATTTGAACTTTTCTTTTTTGATGGAAAATATTTGTTGGAAATAAACATTACAATTTACTGAGAAGAATTGTAGATTTATTGCATGGAACAATTAAATGTTTTTTTTTTTAACTCAGTAATTTATTTCAATTAAGTTGAACTTTCATTGTAGGAGTGAGTGAAGAAATATTTGCTTGTGTGCAAAATGAGAAAGAAAGGCAATACAATGATATTTAATTGGCTTACAACCAGATCAAGTAGATGTTGAAAATAAATCAATCATGGGATAACTTTCATCATCTTCTGAACAGGATTTGCACTAGCTTTAGATTTTTAGGAGGGAAATTACCACTTAAAAAAAAAAAAAATAGAATTTTGGTAGGGAATTTCAGGATTTTGGTTGGGAATTTCTCTCATGCATTTTCTTTTTGGAAACATGTTAAAAAATTCTTAAGTCAATAATTTAAAAATAGATAATAACACTTGAATATCTTGTTTGTTTATTTGTAACAACACTGTACTATATACACTTTTATCAACAAACGTAACCTCCTGGCCTCTGCAAGATGTTCATTCATAAAAATTCACCAAATTTACAGTCGCTTCATAAATTTCTTTTTGTCACTAATATATTGATTGTATACAGTACTGGATATTGTAGTTACAGAAACGACTGTAGTTGGAGACTAGTAATAAATTTTACCACCTACATCGAGACCTCAGTCACGTGTTATTGTATACATTTAAGTATACGTGAGGGATCAGTTCATAACTAAAGTTATAACAATTATTTTACCGTTAAAAATAGCCTTTAACTTTTTTTTGTATTTAAAAGGTAAAACTTCTTAAATTATATTTATTTCTATAAATTACATAAATATTTCATGTCTAATCGCTAATATTAACTCGAGGCCTAATGTTATCACTAAATGCTTAGCGCGGATTTGAACACTTACTCTTAGTCAGCAGCTCCCGATAGCTGTTTGCGACCATCCCGCATTGCTTCTAATTTTGTGTGGGATTGTGAGAACTGATTGTGCGATTCATGCAATCGCACTGCTAATGCAAACCCTGCTTTTGAACAGAGCTTTTAAAGGATTAGTTCAGTGGCCAAGCAAGTCCATCTTATATGAAAGAGGACTTCAAAAGAAACAAAATGATGAAGAAAGCATTCAAAAATCTTATTCCGTCAAGGAGATGTCCAAGTTTAAAGTTTGGTATCCTTTGTGTAGAAACGACTGAAATCAGACTAGTTGTGGTGTCATAGCCTCAAGATTCCTCTTCATGTATTCTATCATATTTTGTACTGCGATTTTGTTGCGTAAAAATTATTGGATATGTCAAAGAAGTAGTGAAACTGAATCTAGGAAGGGTACATTTATAATACACCACCTGAAAAATGTACCAAGAAAAATAATTCAAACAGTGACAAAATTAGATAGGTAACAATTGTTAATAATGTGAGGATGAAGACACAAACTTTCAATAGTAGACTTACATGTACTACACCAGTCATTTCTACACAGATAAGACAGAGCTCATTTATATGATTAATTGATAAATGACTAAATAACAGTCAACATATTTTTGGAGGGTATTTTCACCACAAAGTCCGATTTGTTCATGATCAAATTTAAATTACCGTATTTTCTCTAATAAACGCCCCCAGGGCGTTGCATTTGGAAAACAGGGGGGCGTTTATTCGAGGGTAAAGTATGAAGAAAAAAATGTAACTTACAAAAGAACGGCAATTTCTTTTAGGCCTATGATATTAGTTTCTTTAAGCGATTTTTATGTTTTTAGCATTATTGTGCATGGATTATTAATGGAATATACTCTTTGCATATTTTCTACTTGGTTACGTTCGACTTACAGCCTTTTCAAGTCACATTCGGTAAGTTAAACGTACGTTAAGTTAAACGTACGTTGTATCCTGAAAGTATGAAAAATGACGGGGGGGCATTTATTAGAGGGGGGCGTTTATTAGAGAAAATACGGTAGTTTGATTTAACTTGATTTTGCTAATTAGAAAACAAAACTGGAATTTCGATCAAGGCACATGGGAGTCCTCAAAAATGTTTTCAATCTTTGTTCTCAATAAGGAAATTTTTTGAATATTTATCTAGGGTGTGGATTGTTAAGGAATTTATCTTGAAATTTTCAGGGTTTTCCACGACCAGTAATGCAAGAAGTTTTTAATAGGAACAAAATTTGATGTTTTACCTCAGCAGCCTAAAGGCCGTTACACACCGAACGTGATGCGGCAACAATTTTTTAAACAATATAAAATAAAGGAAAAGAAACATTTTGACCTCTTGTTTGCAGAGAAGGATCGTCATCGCATGGCTATTCAGATGATAACTGAAAATTGATTGAGAGGGCCTTTCTACGCCCATTAAATTAAAATTCACATCGCCACAGAAAATCACGCCCCACTAAAGCGAATTTCTCCACAGTTTGAACAAAAAAGCATTCTTACAAATTTTCCAGTATCATCAGAAAGCCTTAATTGTTACACTTCATCGTGTGTAAGCAAAAAGTCAAAGCATCTTATGATATTTGTATCCTATATGATTATCTAAAAAATCGCTCGCTGCTGTCGAGTTTGGTGTGTTGAGGCCTTAACACTTGATGACCCCCATTCTTGCTATTGAAAGTGTGGCCTACAACTGTAGTCTAACTGACTCATTGTGGTTATTTATGTTAAAAAAGAGAAAGTGGATTACAGCCAATGCACATTTACAAAGTAAATGATTGGTATTGAAATTGAAGCTGTCTTGTGTAGCTGCAGACTTGGCTCCTTCTACCACCTATCAATCAATTCTAATGGGTGAAACCCAGCATTCTTCATTTTACTGTGTCATTAAGACTGCTTGAGTCAAAAGGTTTACAACATAATGTGCCAATTCATCATTCCCATTACATTGGTCCTAAACTTAATTTCTCTGTGTTTTATTGATTGATGGTCGAGATACGGCTGGAAGGAAATGAGACTGAGAATTGCTCCTTGCAGGTCATCTTGGAGGAATGATTCAGAGAGGGATTGATTCGAAGAGAGAGAGAGACGAGTGTTGAAGTTTATTAAAAGTAGCATAAGTAGGGTGAGGTGTTTATCTGTGTGAAATATGTTTAAAAGGATATTATTGTAAATATAGATTATTTTTTAGTGCATATTTGTATAAAAAATGATATGAGGGAAAGAGGGGGGGGTCAAAATGTATGTTGTAAAATTTCACTCAAGTTTCCCAAAAAGTTACTGGTGCAAGGAGCATAATTGTACTTTAAAATTTCTTTAAAATTTGGAATATTTCCCACATATTTAAAACTCACAATCCTATATATAAAAGCACAATGCTAAAATCAAATTTGATAACATTATTTTCATCACGCCCAATCCTTGCTACAAATTTTCTGTCTTTTTACCCGCAAGAACCTCCATTTTGGCGGGTATGACTTTCGGACTGCTAGAAGTAATTAAGAAACCCATCACTATTAGTTCAGTGATTTACGCATCAGTAATTACACTCCCAATCATCTATATGCACACAATGGAACTGATTGTTGAAGGGCCAAATATTGTGGATTTGGTAACTGCATGGCCAGGTCATGCGTGTAACGTGGGGCTGACGTTTTAGTGACTTTAAAAAGCATGTTTTCATCAGTGAGTTATAAACACTCTGGTGAGTTTGGATGCATTGAACAGAAAATTTATAGCCAGAGTTATTCATCATGTTAATCATTATCTCAAAAATTTGTAAAAATATTTTGCAGAATTTGACCATCAATGTTGTGGTGCCGTAAAACCTCCCTAAACAAAAAACCATCAGATCTACTAGATTGCGAATTTGTG